>CM075942.1:34158791-34426781 GCA_038030265.1 Corythucha ciliata | reverse complement strand
GTACTAGGCAAGACTGATTTCTTCATTAACAAAGTAACTTCGTTACCGGTCGGAAACATCGTTGAAGGATGCTGCTTCGTGACCGACAAACCATAAAATAGGCCAAGAGGTGGAATCTAGCTGTTAAAACCTTTCCAGTTTGTGACAGCGCTCGTAGTCATTGGACGTTCTAAATTTTTTAGAGAGAAATTCAAAAACTTGTCGATTCACTCGAGAATAAGAAATGAATTCTCTATCTGAATATGAGGGGACAGTTCGTCGTAGAACGCCTTCACGCAGTTTCTCTTGTTGGAGCCTGATCTGAAAAGACCAGCCGCAACCGCCTCCGACGAAGAAGACGATGAGAAGTCGTCGCTACTGTCGTCAGCAGACGAGTCTGACGAAAGAAATTCAGAAAGTAGTTGCTCCACAACTTGCTTTGGATTAAAATGTTTTTATTGGGAATTTTCGGACGAACTTCAAAAGTGGCAAATTTCCAGGTTGTATACGTAGCATCGTGTGTTCCACCCAACTTGCTAAATTTGTAATTTAAGCCGCCTTCACATGTGGGCCGTAACAGGTAAAGCTTTGAGCCGTATGCAACCAAAGAACAAGCCACGAATATATTTAATTTCAATATAATTTCATTGGAATATAATATAGTTATAATATAATTTCATTGGAAACAGTTCAAGGCCTGAGCACATTGATTTAAGCGTTGTTGGAGTACTGAACTACACATCAAAATATACTCTGCATTTTCATTACGTACACAATAAGTGAAATTATTGAGTATCATGTAAAAAATCCACTACATGTATTTTTAATTTGCCATCAGAGCCCCGAGGAGATAAATTTAAAATTGCCTTCTCATCAAATTGGTGGCACGTTTTAATAATGACCCTTAACTCAACTAAAAAATAAAAAACAAACACTAGTGGAAAGCAATCACCTGCCTGTTAACTTAAAGCGTAGGGCCTCGTACTGAAAGTTCGAGGAGCAGTTAGTTAGCGGCCCTGGACGCTGGATAGCGTTGTGATCTAGATATTCACCATTCCACTTTCTTCATCCTTCGCACAACCCTAAGTTGACGCCAAATATAACCTCTTATGAAACGGGTTGTTCGGTCTGTCAATTTGAAAAGCTTTGTACCAAGATTTTACTTTTATTGCATTTGCTTTATTATTTTAATGTAAATGTAATAGGAGTTGAAAGGTGTTGTGTGAAAGGTTGCATGTCAAAATGCATAGGCGGAGTAAACATGGACAAACGATTGATGACCATGCTTCTGTTGGTAAAAATTGAACTTCCACATACTAATAATAGATCAATAATGAAAAGTGAAAAAAATAAAACTGTTGAAATAGATTATGAGATTTTTGACCAATATCTAGAAAAAGAAGATTGGAGTTAAGTTTTCAGTAGTACGTGTCCCAACGAAAGTTTGAAAAGTTTTACTGATATCCTACTTGGTTGTGTGAAAGTATCAACAATTTATAAGACAGTAAGAATATCTGCGAAGAATACTTCGGTAAAGCCCTGGGTTACTAAATCACTGTTAGTATCGGTAAGAAAAAAAAGAGAAAATGTATCAAAATGTACCAAAAAGTAGAACGAGGAGACGCAAAGCCAGAATTCTTTTATTATTTCAAAAAATATCAAAGTAAATTGAACTCACTAATTAGAAAATCAAGGGAAGAGAATTATAGAATAAAATTAGACGGAGGAAAAGGTGATAATAAGTCGATATGGCGTGCAGTAAACAGTATCATAAAAAAAAAACATGGGAGTTACTACGATCAAAGTATTAAATGTTAATAATGAACATAAGATTGTAAATAATGAGCTAAAAGAGTGTGCCAACGAATTTGTAAATTACTTTATAAATGTAGGAAATAAGTTAGCGAATAAATTTGGCAACGGAGTGGATAATGGAGGGGAATTAAATTTGAAACAAAGCAATAACTCGTTATGTTTAAATTATGTAAGCGAAGGTGGTGATATTAGGGGTATTCATGCTCGGAAGTTTAACATATGTTATCGACGTAAACCCTGTTATTTCGTATCTTTTGTGTTCAGTTTCTCCGTTTCTATGGCCTTACCCATCTGTTCGGAATTTAGCAAATAACAAATACAAGGTTTAACATTCTTCATGAATACCCCTATTGTGAAAGCAATTGATGGTCGCAAATTAACTTCTTGCCCGGGGTATGATGGTTTAAATGCCAGCACCATGACGAAAATCAGGCCCTACGTTTTGAAACCACTTCAATACATTATAAATTTAAGTTTCAAATCAGGAGTCTTTCCGGATGGTTTGAAAATAACTTATACAACGCCTATACAGGGTGTTCCAGGAGGAAACGTCAATACTTGTACATGTTGTACTACTAAGTAGGGCGAACCAAAATGACTGTATGGACATAGAGTCGGAAACGCTTTGTGTCAGAGTTACAGGGAATTTAGTGTTTTTAAGCCAAATCATCTCTTTTCCATAAAAAGCGGTCATAACGGACTAACCGTTCACCGTAGAACAAAATAAACTATATTTCTGAAAAGAGCACAAAATTTAACATTGGAAAAATCAGGAATAACGTATTAAAATCGTCTTTTTGTACGTTTAGTTATTTTTGGAAAAATCGAAAAAGTGTTACGTAGAATTTTCGTGTTTCTTTCAGAGGCGAATTTCGCTCAATCTTTAGTTGGTCGGGAATTGACCAATTATTGTAAAAACATGCCCATTATGTGAGCTTTCAATTGACGTAAGAAATTTGAAAATCGGTTGAATTTTATTGAGATATGACACGAAAGGTTCGGAAAAACAGTGCAAAATCGTCAAAATAAGTCATATTGCAACTGTCAGGTAAAATCCCCCAAAAATTGTTTCCGACGTCAAAATAACCCCATAATTCAAAGAACCAAATAATGTAAGAAAAATCAGTGCACCATATCCATCATCATGATCTCCCCACCACTTTCACTAGCAAATAATGCATTATTAAACAAATTAACTGGTCTGATTCCTTCAATTTTTCGTCTGGTGCTATTTTTCAGACGTTTTTGTATGAAAATTGCAGTGATTCACGCGTATGATATGATTTGTACCAGAAAAATAAATTTTGAACTAAAATAATTACGGAAGGATACCTGGAAAACTAATTAAACGAGTATTTACTAGCGAAAGTGGTGGGGGATGATGATGATGATGATGATGGATATGGTGCACTAATTTTTCTTAAATTATTTGTTTCTTTTAATTGCGGGGTTATTTTGACGTCGAAAACAATTTTTGGGGATTATACCTGGCAGCTGCAATATGGCTGATTTTGACGCTTTTGCACTGTTTTTCCAAACCTTTCGTGTCATATCTTAGGACAAATCAAACCGATTTTAAATTTTCTTACGTCAATTGAAAACTCACATAATGGGCATGTTTTTACAATAATTGATCAATGCCCGACCAACTGAAGATTAAGCGAAATTCGCCTCTGAAAGAAACACGAAAATTCTACGTAACACTTTTTCGATTTTTTGGTTCGCCCTACTTAGTAGTACAACATGTGCAAGGTTGACGTTTCCTCCTGGAACACCCTGTATATGAATCTGGCGACCAACAATTAATGGAAAATTACAGGCATATCTCTCAAATAAGCATGTTTGCAAAAATAATAGAGAGATGCGCAAAAAATCAATTAATGAGTTACCTAGAAGAATGTAAATTACTATCAGAAAGGCAATACGGTTTCAGGAAAGGGAAAAGCACGCAAGATGCTTTGGCAATAATGAGTAATGAGGCATTCGATACTATATCCCAAGATATCCTTCTCCAAAAAATGGAAAAAATTGGAATAACCGGGAGGAATTTGAATTGGTTTAGATCGTACTTTATTAACCGCTCCCAAATACTTAAACTAAATGAGAGTATAATTAACTGTGACCTCAATTAGAACCTTTTTTTCGTTTGATTTCTTGGAAAGAATTAAAATGGATTCCTGAAGAATTTCATTACTAGATTCGGAAACGTTGTCTGAAAAGGATGGATCATCGTGAGAACTTTGTTCAGTTACAGCAGAATTAATTCTCTTTTGGGAACACGCAGGAGCGATATGACCTTTATTACGACACCGGTGACAGGTGGCATTTTTGAAACGGCAATCATCAGGAAGATGACCAGAACGACCGCAGTGTTTGCACCTGGAGTTGCGATAATTCGTTTTACGAAATTCATTTTTCTGGCTGACTCTAGCGGCTGATGCGTCGTTCTGGAAATTTATAACATTTAGAGCTAGTTTGTTAGCTTCAAAAGAGTAAGCTAATGTAATGGCTTTTTCAAAGTCGATTTTTGGTGTATTCATTAGATGTAACCGAAGATTTTCGTCTGATAGTCCAAAAATTAGTTGAGTGCACAGCGCTTCGTTGAACCAGATGTGGGGGAATTCACAGTGTCTGGCTTCATTCTTCAACGCTGAGACAAATTCCTTGATGTTCTCACCCGGACCTCGCGCGCGAGATTGAAACTTGAAACGTTGTGCGAATTTGTTATGTGTCGCATTGAAAAAATTGGATAAAATGTCCATTAACGCATCAAATGACTTAGGGCCGTATTCAGAAACCAACCTTTACGTCCCCTTAGGAGCTCCTTTAGTTAAGGTTCCTTTAGTGATTCCTTTAAAAGTCGTATTCAGAAACGTTCCCTTAGACTTCCTTGGCAGTTCCTTTAGCTAAAGGGGCCTTAAAGGCCCGTTCACAAGCTCTGTGCAATGCGTCTGTGGAGTCTATGTGACCTATCAAAATGCTTCATTTTTCGAGGGAATAAATTTGTTTGGTTGCATAGACCCCACACAACGCAAACATAGAGCTTGTGAACGGGCCTTAAAGCAAATAAACAATGAAAATATGCTTTTAATGGTGACTGTACGCTTTATCATGTGAAACCTCTCGCTATTTACGCCTTCAAAAGCCCATTAGTTATCAAAATTGAATGAAATGCCAGCCTATTAACATTGCGTAATTTTAATTTATTGATGAGCGTGGACAAGTTCAAGACCGAAGAGAACCGCAAAGTTTGTGCGGAAAGCGGCCACTGTCCCACAAGGGAATGGCGTGCTGGAGACTGCGTGATCGAGCAACGGCTACGGTTCTATTTTGGAAAATTCGAATGTAGTCAACGGGTGACAACGTCTACAAATTCCATCCTTGGGCCGCAAAGCACAACTACTTCGAGACTCATCCAGACTCTCGTCACCTACGGAGATTTTAAGCGGAGTACATGTGCACAGTAATTGCAGCCGATGACACCGGGGAAACCACCCAATCTGAAAAATGGAACGGATGATTCTCTCACTCTTTGGCCACTAGGAAAATATATAAGCTGTTTTATTAAGGCCCGTTCACAAGCTCTATGTTTGCGTTGTGTGGACTCTGTGCAACCAAACAAATTTATTCCCTCGAAAAATGAAGCATTTTGATAGGTTGCATAGAAACCACACAACACAAACATAGAGCTTGTGAACGGGCCTTTAGCCCCGCAATGCTTTCAGACACTTCCTTTATGTTCACGATTCCACCGGCGTCACCGGTTGGCTGACACCTCGTAGGTCACAAAACTGTCTGCGAGGGCCGTTGCTCGGTACCTATGAGGAATGAGTTTGTCCAGTGAATTTCGAAGGAAATGTAACGCTCTTCAACGTGTGACTCAGAAGACGTTTTCGTAGAACGCGCAGTATTCGAGTGATAGGCAAAAATCCGTTTAAAACTCCGAGGAAAAACGCAGTTTTCTGCCCCCACTGAAGTTCTAAAGAGGAGTTTTGGATGGAAGAGAAGCCTTTTAGCTCCAGGGGGTCTCACGAGGTGGCGCCGACAACGATGAGCGAGGGCGACTGGGGCCTTATTCCGAACGGTCGGGAAGAAAATGCCGCAAGAGGGATCCAGGGACCCCGTATAAGAAATAACATTATCACTTCGTGGGAACCACACTTGTGTCATTTTTCCCTGACACCTCTGACCAGGCCGCACTGGCACTGGGGCCTTTTCCTGGCCCCAGCTCCGGCCGCGGTATAGTGAGCTAGAGGTCGAAACGGTGCCACTCACCGTGCACTTTGACGAAATAATTATTTTCAGACCTATAAATTATTTATTTTGGCCTAGGTTCCAATCCCGTACAAAACGAAAATAATGAAGTAGATAGGACGGTCACACTTGAAACACAAGGGGAGGCACAACACAAAAAAGATAAATTGACAAATCGTGGTATGGGACCGTCACTTGAAGATTTCCCGTCGCGTAAATTCTCAGTAATTTGTGAAAGTTTGACAGCCGTAGAGAAACTTGAACCCTTCAGTCAGTCGACGGATCAGAATCACAACGTTTCAAGCAGTCTGATCTGACCAACTTTTTTCGTTCGAGACTTTTTGCAGAACCGAATTGGATTCAGATAGTGTGCTTCTTCTGTGTCACTCATTACGCCATTGGAGATCCGAAATAAGTTTGAGCGAGTCGAAAAACACAATAAATTCTTCCATTTCTCACATTTACCGAGGGAAAATAATTACAGTAGAAACACTACAACACAAGACAAGGCTTAAAGGAACTGTAAAGGAAGCTCCCGAGCTTCCTTAGAGTTATCATAAGTATAACCAGCAAATAACATTCTTTAAAGGAACCACGAAGGTAAAAGTGGCTTTGTGAATACAATTTTTTCATGCCTTAAAGAACTCCTTTACAGTTCCTTAGCCAATGGGGATAAGGTTGGTTTCTGAATACAAATTCCTGCTATAAGGAGCCACAAAGGTTAAGGTCTCGTAAAGGTGCGTTTCTGAATACGGCCCTTAGTCTCTGGTGGTTCCGGTTGACACAGTGCAAATACTTTGGTGTAGGCTAACTGGCCGATTGAATCAAGGAGAGCCAACACCTTCTTGCCTTCCGGAACGTCAAATTATTGGAAGTTGTTCATAAGTCGGTTGCTATAAACATCCCAAGATGAAGTTGACGGGTCGAATTCCGGTAGTTTCAGATGCCAACTTGGTCCGCTTCGTTCTTCGTTGGACATCCTCGTAGTCCAATATTGTAGCTCAAAGCGAGAATTAGAAAAAGGAACAAGTTATTTATTTTTCATTAAATCTGAATGAGAATTATAATATTTAAATCTGATTCTCATATGGATGAGATTATAACAAAAGCGGGCCATACACGTAAAATAAATATTGCGCAAACTAGGGGTTGCACAATGAAATTGAACTACCCATTTTTCATCCGTAAACATCTGGAAACAAAATATTGTACAAATTTATTGCGCAATAATTATTGTAGGAGTATGGACCCCTTAATAAAGAGAACGCAAATGACAATAGGGAGATTTTGAAAGACGTAAAAAAGAAAAACTTGTACACACTTGTGGCCATCAGTCGATGTTTTCGGGCACTGTTTGGTTAAATGGTGTTGATCAAATTTTACACACCTCGTGTTCTTATGAAAACTTTATAACGACGCGTAAAGGTATTTCTTTTTTCATTTGGAAAGTACGAAATTCCTCTTTTTGCTTGTCAAGAAAATCAATGACTGCTCTGTAGTTTTCACCAAAGTTATATGGAAAACGAAGTCCCCAGGCTCGAAAAAAAAATTATTTCTAAAAAAGATGTTAATGAATTTTAATTACCAATTTCAGAAAAAGTTTCCCGACAAAAAATGATGGGATAAGTTGATAAGATTAATTCATTGGCTGATGTGAGAAAAACGGCCCTCGAGCTGTTCGTTCCTTTCCTGCCTATGGTGAATACTGCTCACACCTCAGCCTCTCGTCCCAGGAATATTTTATACCTTCGCGAAAAATCCGTATAAATTTACTACCTGAAATTTTTACATCTTTTTCAACTGGGACATCGACTTTATACTTCTTACTTAGCGCATATAACAAACTTCTTCTACTTTAAAATTCCAACTCATACAATTTTCTTAATTGTCGCATTCATTTGAAATTCATCGAGGGAGATTCAAATCTAAATCGTAAGTAATACATAGATGAAGCTCGCCCTCACTTACACACTGTGAAGAAGATTTAACGTTGTTGTATTATAATAATAGCAATGACATAAACGATAAGAAATTCACAAGCACCATGTGTAAATCCCTCTCCTTGAAGTTGTCGCTAACTTCATGACCATCGTCAGTAACCAAGCATCGCTTACAGTCATCGCAATTATAAAATGAGGACGCTCGTTTGGTTACAATATCCCTTGAAATATTCAGCGGAGTCTGTGTATTTTACGAAGTGAGCGTCGCCTGCTTCGAAGTCACCTGAGGTAGTATAAATGATGACGGCTGATGAGCTTTGCAGCCTATGCCAACAAATAATAATACTAATATCTAAGCTGCGTATACACTTGCGAGCCGAGCCTGAGCCGAGCGGCTCGCGGGCTCCGAGCGTGCTCTGAGCATGTTCAGAGCACGCTCGCTGAAATGTTGTTTCTCTCGAGCCGGGGGAAAACTGTGAGCATGGGACGAGCCGAGAGCTGCCGTATGAAGTGTAGTTATTATTTCTCAGCGGTAGTTCTGACAGAGTCGCGGGTGCATTATGGCCTCGAAGGATACTATATCACTCGCGTCTTCCTTGACATTCTTACTGAAGTGGTCCCGATGTTTCGGGTCCCAAAAATTGGGATGGTTTTCGTAGGCCTCAATTAATAAGAGAAATTTGCCTCTCCTCTGACCATTCCACTACGACGACGACAACGACAATAGTGAAACAGAGAATAACAAAAAAACCCGGTAACTGAAAAAGGGAGATGACAAAGTTCCCCTCAAAGAAAGGCCCCCACTTCACCCTTTTGTCTCGAGCGTGCTCTGAGCCTACTAAAAGCCCGTCCCAACTTGACGAACAATTCCTTTGATGTTGAATGAAAAACCGACAGGAGATGGAGCCTAGTACGAGCGGCTCGCGAGCCACTCAAAACGTGCTCGTCGTAACAAACCCTTCGAGCCTGTTTAGAGCGGCTCGCGAGCCGCTCGGCTCAGGCTCGGCTCGCAAGTGTATACGCAGCTTTGCTCGCACTGTTGAAAATACGATCCCGTGTGAAAACAACAAGGGATTTCCGTTATTAATATTCCTAGTTTTCTTCAGAAGTAGAATAAATAGGAACAAAATGCGTTGAGAGGAGTACTAGAATCTTCTAGATTTTCAAGATAAGTTTTCCAGCAATTTTCGGAAGAAATTCGCAACATTTACTTCATCATGATAGACCTTTGGATGTTTCGAGGGGTCTGCAACCCGCAATTTTTCGTCGAACATACAACAACCGAAGATGAAATATTCGACCGTGAAAGTTTCATGATCGCCTTCGTTCTTGAAAACAAAGTGCTTCCTTGTTTTCTTATTGCCTACAATATTTTGCAATGTGGTCGGAATGTGCTCCTATTGAGTCTCATTGCAGAGCACGAGTTTTCCTCTCTGATGGACATATACAAGGAAAAGCCACAATTGAAAGTAGATATCAATGGAAAGATCTGAAATCTCTTATGAAAAAAGCGAAGTTTAGTTTCTCGTGACTTGCCTCTAAACTAAAAAACTTTAATTCACGGATAATTAAGTTTGTGTGGAGGATCCCACGATACTTCCATGTTCCCGTCGTTCGCTTACAACATTCCTTTCACATTAAACAATTCCGACACGAGTGATTAATCTTTAAAACTCACCCATCAAAATTAATTAATTTGCCCTAGCCTGTCCTGAAGTTCTGTTCTCATAAAAATTTGCTGGAAAGAGCTCTATGTCTCTCAATATTCATCCCATGTCAACGATTGATGCAGTAATAACTCACAAAAAAATATGAACACGCAAATTCTAACGACGTGAAGAAATAATGAATTTCGTAGCCTAATATAGTTCTCTTTAACGGTAACTATCAATTTCAAATATTGAACATAATCAATGAATTAAATAATGGACACAATTTGATCAATAAGACACTCGCTAAAACTCAAAATAATCGAAGAGAAACGAATCTTCTAATCCTCGTCAATTTGTTTAAAAAATTAATTTAAAAATAGCCAAATTGAATTTCAAAAAAATGGCCAGTTCATCGATGGGGAATTTTGTTGTGGTCATTTTAAGCCATCATGAGAGGAAATCGGACTAAAATTCTGATAGGAGATAGGTTTGGGGCAAAAAAAGAGCCGAAACGCATTCCAAACCTTAGCAACTGTACCGCTCAACAAATCTTATTCAAATTTTAGCAGCGTCTTCTAGGAACCTAGATGACGATTTTGAACAATCGATCATCAAATTTTATAATATTCTCTTGGAATTATGAGGGTCCAACCATTTTTACTTCGAACACATTTGTTATAATATCTTCCAAATCGCTCAACCAATCGTTTTCAAATTTTACGGTGTACATCTAGAGATGAAGACACAACTTTTGAGCCATCACTCGTCCAGATCAGATCTGTCAAGAAAAAAGAGGACGACAGACGCCATACTGAAAATCGAGATTTAGGCCTTTTCGGGGTCCAGGAACACGAATCTGGGGTCAACTAAATTTTTTTGTTGCCATTTCCAAACTTCCTTCCCTACGGGAACATGGAAGTAAAAAGCCTAAACCCTAAAAATAAAATATTAATCAAGGGATTTCCGGTCATTAACGCTGGATGTGTCGTCTGCTTGTGTTATCAGCGATTGAAAAGCCTCTTCTACTTTAACGGTGCTGCCTTTCGGTGGCTTTATAAAGGAATACACGCTCAACAATCGAAAAATGTGCGTGAAAACTGTGAGGCTAGGACGATTGTTGCAACCACTACTCGCTCTAAAGCCTAGTAGACCACGTTGCGCTATGGTCTCGAGAAGGTCTGAACTTTAGGCATAGACATGGTCTATAGACGCCAATCTTGGTCTCGTCTAGAGTCCACACTACGATGTGAATTTTGTTCATTCTCAGCACGGCGTCATGGTGGACATTGCTTTGAGTGGAATGAGTGCGTTTTCTCCACGAGACTTGGTGGTTTGCAGCCAGGAGTTCCATAGCTGCTCTTCTTATAGCCCGGTTTTTGTATTCGGGATTTGTCACATCCCACAAACATATTTTACCATGGTAATCTTCGATTAATTTCAAGACGTTTTCATTGCACGCGATGATAAACCAACAAAATTAGGGAAGTCTGGGAAGTACAGCGCGCTCTATTTGGGAGCGGAGAAAGGAGTGGGGCAGTTCTCGTCTCTGGACGAACGTCCACAGCATCAGTATGTTGCGCAACGTGTCTAACCTTTGCATCAGGTCTCTCATTCCGAATGGGAGACTTTGGACCGGCGATTTTTCGTCTCCAACGGCCCCCGTATACCAAGTTGGTCAATTAACTTGCATGGGTCGGAATTTCTAGGGAGAATTTTTTTTTTTGGCTTGGTAGAACCTAAAAATGAACTTGTCGCAACAAAGTGCTCTCAAAGTCGTGCCAATAATTATTAAATTGGCCATAAAAATTCATTAATTTTCGCACTCGTCACAACGCCTTGTGATTGGCTGAGTGTCTGTGACGTCACTTAGTTCAACTTTTTTCGAGTGACTGTTATTGGTATGGAGATTCATAGTTTCATACTCATTTTCTTTCGTTATTTAAAAATAATTTTACACATTAAAATGGAATTATAGTCCGTCTGAATTTACAGAAACTGGGCTCCGCAGAATCTTCTATCTCTTATCAAATTATCATTTACTTCTTTTTGCCTTAGTTATCACTTTACTATCGCTGTTCCAAGTCCTATCTTATCTTACTATTGCTATTACTTTTATTCATTTGCTTTGAGGCGTAATAAAATATGTACAAATACTTCTTCGTGCCTCAATGCAAGAGCACAACTTTAAAAACTCCGGAAAGACTGTACAACGGTGCCTATGAATAACACAGCTCCGCCGAAGTCGTTCGAAGCATGCAGGCGAGAGCAACATGGTCCGGTTCTATCAATCTACAAGGTTCTTCTGATGTGAAGACTACTTTGACGTGAGTAAATTCAATTATTATATAATCATAGAGGTCGGAAGCCTTCAGTGGCTTTATTAGTTAGTTTCTTCTTGTTTTCTGGCTCTTCCTTTCTGAATGCGAAGGATTAAGTCAGGATAACATTGCTCCGTTTCTTGATTCTTATAAGTCATTGAAACATTTTTCAGCTTGAAAATGACGTTGGTAACTTGATGTACCTGGGGACGTTTTCAACTACTTCGAGGACTCGCATAAGCGAAGCCGGGAGTTGTACCCTCTCGATTTGAGTACCAACGGTAACGGGTAAGCATTGTGGAAGCACCAATAGATTTGTTTGGTCACATGATAGTACTACATATTAAGCGTCTCTGCTCATTCAAAGAGTAAGTAAAACAGTAGAGAGGAAAAAACTCTTATTCACCGTACAACTAGTCTGAGAACCTCCATAAATCACGCCCCACAAACTATTCCAATGGACTATTAGGCGTTTTCCATTGCAGGAAAAGTGTAGCACGAACAGCATTTCATTGGAATTTCTGAAAATAATAAATGAAAACAACTGTCAATGCTGCACTTTTCCTTCACTAAAGAGCGACGGCGTCGAAAACCACTTTTTCAACTTTTCTGAGGTTGTACATCAAGAATGATAAGTCAGCTCGGACTCGATTTTTTTCACGATCACCATACTTCCATTCCTGTAGGAAACATGGAAGTACAAAACAATGGAACACACCTATATTCTTACTCTTGCGAGTAAGAACAGAGCGTACAAATTATTTCCTTACTTTTTAGGCAACAAGAAGACAAGAACTGCATCTGTTCTGGAGAAGTTGAAAAGGAAAGATATCGTAAACGATCTGCTGGAAACTCAAAGATGTTGAGTTATTTTTTATTTCATTCTTCATTACATTGTTGGGAATCTTTCGCCGCTAAAAAAGCATCCTCTTGTTACGCGAGAGCAAGTGAGGCTCGTTCAAATGTGTATTCGAATATTTATTATAATTTATAATATTTTTTTATATTTTAATCTTTTTTCAAATTTTTATTATTTTGTTTCTCGAAAAAAAGCAATAAATTGAATAATAAAGCAATATTCACTGTGTTAATGTCATTTGTCGAATATGGTTCGAACTAAGTGACGTCATCACACTCGGATATGAAATCAACATGGCGCGGGGTGTTTTTAGCTGGCCCATAAAATTCCCTACTTTGAAAATTCATATCAATTTAAATTTTCGTTGATATTGAAAAAAAAATGCGCCAACCTTTTTCTATTTTTATTACCTTTAGGGAAAAAATGTTTCCAAAAAATGTGCAAGTGGCTCATTCAGGCAGTCTACCGAGACATCCTGAGACAACCTCGGTCTCTGAGACCTCGGTTGCGCAACGTGGTCTACTTGTGTGTACTAGGCTTAACCATGCCGAAGAACCCCTGAGACATGAAATTGGTCGTAATTTATTGTTTTGGAGTAATAGATAGTAATCACTTCTAAGCGATCTTGGCTTAATCTTGATGTCATAAGAAACGTATTTCCGTGTTTTATGATACTTGTAACGCAACTTGTTGCGTTACTTGCAGTAGAAGGTGTCAGTTGCTGATGAGGGGTCACAGTTGTGCCCGAAATGCATTCGACAATAAAGAGACTGCTAAAGTAATTGGTTGTAGTTAGTTCCAAAGTTTGAAGAGGAGCATTCGTAGAAATTAGGGTTTCCATTTTTCGTTTATACAGGGTAGCTTAGACTTTTGGGACACGCGCGTAGAAATAATTCGTAATGATTCGCCTTTCGACATTCAAGGCATAAAGGAACGCATTATTGATGTTGGCGGAATTTCTAAATCAAAAATTAAAACCCACCATGTACGTAAGGAATTACCTCTACTTCAAAATTGTCGTAAACAACAATTCTTCGATTAATTTCCCTCAAATCTGAGCTGAATTGAAGGTAAATTATCCCTTTGCCTTGAATTCTGGTTAATGCCCAAGAATTATCCGGCATTGGGGCGTTCAATAAACAATCGATTGTCAATTCATGATTTCCGGATATAAACGAACTTTGTTCGAATTCCATTTAAGGCGACCCGTGTTGGATGGGATTGTCAACTGCACAAGAACTGGGACAGGCTTGGTTGTCTGTTAAAATGATGTGATTTCATAATTTTCAGGGAGTTATGACTTTCTGCGAAGACTCAGGGGATCGGCCCCTTCTTTCAACTTTGGTCTGCCTCAGATGATCCGGGAGCCCACCGTATGAAAAATCCGGGTCATATGATCATGTATGGCACCTGCTCAGAACGTTTTTTATGGTCTAGGAGATAACACGTCTGAGATCGCAAGTCTAAAAATTAGTTCTTCGCCAGCAATAAATTAGAAAACCACCACCGCAATCCAATTTCGAATAAAGCCCTGGCTACTAGTGAGCCTCGAAATTTCACATTTTGCAAAGTTCGCTGATGGCGTTATCTACAATATAATTGGACGGCGTTGTTGGTTTCGTAACGTATTGGTCGTGAAGAATGACTTTTTACTCTCGCCAGTCGTTTTCAAAGCACCCAAACATGTGTTTGTCAACAGCTAGCTCTGCTGTGAGCCCCTGTGCCACGGAAAATTTCTGGCGATCTCAGAAGTGTTATCTCTTAGACCATAAAAAACGTCCTGCTCCCCGGATTTTTCACACTGTGGGCTCCCGGGCTTGGAGTATCACTTCATTATTTACTAACTCATAGTGAGTCTCAATATACTCTAAATATACTCTAAACTACTTAATAATTTAGCGATTCCTGGAATATGATGAAAATTTGCTATGAGACACGTTGCTTAATGTTTTAAGGTTGGATTTAAAGGTGGTATCGGTATTCTGTAAGAACATGCAACTTTTCAATCGTAGTCTAGCAAACGTTGCACATGATATGAAGGCCCTGGGGCCTTATTCCGAGTTGTCGGGAAAAACTCACGTGAGGTGGTTGCTATGGCGAGATAATACTATTTCTGATGAAGCGTCCTTGGATACCGCTTGCGGGATTATTTCCCGACAACTCTAACTAGGGCCCCTGGTGCCGGATTGTCGTCGTGTGATTTCAGATGTGTAGGAACTGGGGAACAGCGTTAGTTTAGCGTGGATCCCAGAATCGAGTTTTTGAGGGTAATAGGGCGGACATGCTAGCAAAAAGAGGAGCCTCATTGCGGTCTCAAAGACAGTGGGCAAAGGCCTTGAATCTGGGGGGCCGGTATGGTGCCAGCTACCGAATGGTTGCTATCAGAAGATACAATGCTTCTGATGCAGACGGTCATACCGCCAATGGTACAGTGGACAATTTTCTTTTTACTTTCACCGTCCTCAGTTCCCTTTGAGGACAATCCACTCTCACTACTCTCCGCCCTAACCTGGGCTCCATAGGACCTTAGCATTTTGGGAAGTTGGCATGACGCGTCTTGAACGCCAACAGCCCCAGGAAGTGCCGCCAGGTCCCCGAAGTAACGACACTCCTGTTTTGGAGGAAGAGGTAGGTGCGCGATCTCATGTCTGGGTGGGGACTTGTGCTTGCGAACCGGTCCGAGTGCGTACCCACCTTCCGCGGGCCGTCGGGGGAGTCGTACATTGACTTAACCTCTCTGGGTGGTCAACCACTCCCTCGGTTGTGTTCGTGGGGGTTGGGCATGGACACCTCGGCCGACCACTTCCTCGTGTCATTCGACATCGTCACAGGTGTCAGTGACCGTGGCGTGGGAGGTTCGGGATCGGGCCGGTTTGACTTCAGGCGTGCCCGATGGGACGCGTACAGGTGCCATGTGGATCGCCTCCTCTTCGAGGCCGACCTCGCGGGTCCTCCTCCGGGGGCGTCGGGATTGGAGCTCGTGGAGGCGATGGAGGCCATCGTCATGGGCTCCGCTGACGATACCGTCCCGCGTGTTCCCCAATCGCGTGGCGGGATAGTTCCGTGGTGGAATGCCGAGGTTGCGGGTCTTTCCTCGCGGGCTCGTAGGCTGCGCCGGGCCTACCAAAGGACTGGAGGCGCGGGTCGCGAGGCTGCAGGCGAGCGTTATGCGCTCGCGAGGGGGGACCTCAAAAAGGCTCTTCGGCGGTCCAGGCGGGCCGCGTGGAGGACGTTCGTTGAGGATGGTCTCTCGGCGAACCCTTGGGGCATTCCCTACAGAGTCGCTGTGGGGAAGATCAGGTCTCCGAGCGTCCTCCCGTTTCTGGAAGCGTCGCGTGGTGGAGGGACTGTGGAGGATACGCAGAGGAACTTCATCCGACGTATCTTCCCGCGGGACGAACCCGGGGAGGACTCTGCCGCGGACCGCGAATCCAGAGCGGAAGCGGCAGTGGTCCCACAAACGGCAGGCAGTGGGCTCTTCACGGAGGAGGAGCTTCGGGACGCCCTTGGTGGGTTGGCGTCGGGCAGGGCTCCGGGGTTCACCGGGGTGTGCCCTGAGATGCTTAAGCATCTCCCGGACTCGGTGGTGGAGTCTTTTTTGGGGCTCTACAATCGATGTCTTGTGGCGGGGTACTTCCCGGTGAGATGGTGGGTCGCTGTGGTGACTTCTTCTGAAGTCGCCCGACCGCGACCCGGCGTCTCCCGGTAGCTATAGGTCGATTAGCCTCCTGCCTTGCGAGAGTAAGGTCCTGGAGCGGCTCCTCCTTGGCCGGTTGGAGCCCTTCATCAAGGAGGCGCTCCATCCGCGCGAGTTTGGGGGGGGGGGTAAGAGGGGGCTCGACGGACGCGGTGCAGTCCCTCGCCGATGCCCCCTACGGGAAGTACAAGGTGGCGGTCCTGCTAGATGTGCAGGGGGCCTTCGACTCAGTGTCGTGGCCGGGGGTCTTGATGGCGCTGCGAGATGCTGGTGTCCCAAACGACATCTTTAGGGTGATCGCCTCGTACTTCGAGTCGAGGGAGGTGCGGCTCCGCTACGGTAGTGAGGAGGTGCGGGAACCTCTCACCAGAGGTTGCCCGCAGGGGTCGGTTCTCTCGGCTGCTTTGTGGAACCCTCTCTTTGCCGCCCTTTTGTGGCTTTTGCAGGGGGAGGGTTTCGAGGGAGTGGCGTACGTGGACGACCTTGCGGTTGTTGTCGCGGCGCGCTCCCGGGACTAGGCCGGTCGGGAGATCGATCGGCTGTTGCGGGTCGTGGACGAATGGTGCGGGGTGGTCAAACTGGCTCTCGCTGTGCCGAAGACCCAAATGGTCCTAATGCTGGGTAGTCTCTCGCAGGGTAGCCCCCTGGTGGTGCGCTATCGGGGATCACGCCTTGTGGGGGAACGGCAGGGCCGCTACCTAGGGGTCGAGATTAACCCGGGGAGGACAGCGACCCCGCAGCTAGAGGCGGTTGCGGGGAAGCTAGAGAGGACCTTTGCCCTCTTTAGGTCGGTGGGGGGAAACGTATGGGGCATGAACTTCCACTGCCGAGCTCGTTACTTCAGGGCGGTATTCGTACCTACCCTGCTGTGCACCTACGTGGTGGTGGCACCGGCCCACGAAAGCTCAGAGGGCGAAGGTCCTCAGCTTGCAGCGGCAGGCCTTGGTAAGGGTGACCATGGCGTACCGGACTGTCAGTTCCGACGCGCTTCAGGTGCTGGCGGGGATACCTCCTGCGGACCTCCTGCTCGACGCATGGGTTCACGGGCGCCGCCTGGTTCAGGGAAACTTGGACTGGGTACGGTGCCGTGAAGATTGGGCAGAGCGCCTCGGTCTCTTGGCCGAGGAGTGGGGGGCCGCATGGGGCCTCCGCCTCCTTGACGACCTAGTCGTTGAGGCTTGGCAGGCGCGTTGGACTTACAGTTCAACGGGTAGGCGTACATTCGGGTTCGTGCCCGACGTTCGGACGAGGCTGGCAGCGGCCAAGTGGTTCACCCTTGAGCACGCTGCCATGCAAATCCTGACTGGACACGGCTCGTTTAACGCCAAGTTGTGGTTCTTCAGGCGGCGGGACTCTCCAACATGCCCTTGTGGTGTCGAGGAGGAGACCGCCGACCATGTGCTTCGTCGCTGCAGCCTCCACGGGGATCTGCGGCGGGCAACATGGGGGAGTGGAGGCCCACCGGAAGACTCGGCTCTTGTCCGAGACCGGCGGGCGTATGGCCGCCTCCTGGCCTTCTCCCGCTCCTGCCATGGAGCAAAGAGGGCTGGGACCGGCCATGCTTGAGTAGGGTTCCCTACTCGGGCAACCCGGGCAGGGTTCTCTTCCCTGTCCGGTTTCGGTCCATGGCGGAAGCCAGCATCCTCAGCTCAAAAGACCCACCTCCGCGTGGTCTCTCTCGGGCGCGGCTGGCTGGCCATCAGCCGTGGCTAACGGGTTGAGCTGAGCGATGGGACCGACTCTGTTGCGGTATCCGGGCCAAAGATGGGGTACAGGCCAGGTAAAGGCCTGCAAAAAGGTCTAGGTTGTGGCCTAGGGGTTCGTAGGGCCAACAATTTAAGGGAGTCCGTCGCCTAGCACTAGGGCTCAATCAACGACGAACCTTGGATGAAGGGGAGAAAATTGGTTCGGATTTAAAATAATAATAAAGAGAGTTGGGTGGACACAATTATATTAAGTGGTCGAAATATTTTACAAGGGACTTATGACATAAAATTATTTACTACGAACGGCTTATGACTAAGGTAAGTCCTAAAATATAACTTATTCTACACAATCACTCACTATTTGTCTTTAGGTTGGCCAACCGGCGATTGATTACGTGGAGATGTCGTCCGAGGTTCTCTGGTGAAGGGAAAAGGGGGGAAATGCCACAACCAAGTTTGTATTTGGTATTTTGGGGATAATATTAAATTTGGGAACAGATTGATTTCCTTTTTTCTTCCAGGGACGCGGGCTCTTTTCTTCGGCTTGGCCCCTTTCTTCTTGGCGGAGACCTGCGGCGGGAGTGTGTGGCGATCCGCGGGGCTTTTTTCTCCTCTTCCTCCTTCTTCACGGCCTTCGTTATTTTTCTAATTATTTATAATTCTAATAAAGAATTGGGTGATGCGGTGAGGGGTGAAACTATCACCGCGAATTTTAAATGTGTGCGTTTATAACGGTCACACTCTCCCCGGGGGTGGGGAAACTCGAAATCCGGGAGCAATCATCGAGCCAGTGATGTTTGGAGGTTGGGGGTCCTGGTGTGGCTGGTCCAGGGTATTCCTTGGTTGCTGGGTTGGATTGGCGGGGGATGTGTGGCTGAAAGGTCTTCCGTGGTGGTGGCTTGCTTTTACGGGACGGGGGTTGTTGTGTGATGATGCTGTTGATGGTAATGGTGGTGATGATGAGGATGATGATGTTGTTGCTGAAAGAAAGCTTCAACGGGGCTTAGCGTGGGCACATGGTAGGTTTGGGTTGCCGGGATGGTTAACATGAAGGTGGATTTGGGGGGGGGGGTTATATTTTGTGGGTTGAATAATTTATTATGGGTGAAAAAAGGTTTTATTTACAATTATTTCCGTTGTTTATAAGGTTTAATTTGGGTTTGATGGACTATTCTTTGTTTTGGGGGATCATCGGAACTATCAAGAGGTATGGCTATAAATGACGTTTTGTTTATCTGTTTTATAAGTTTATGGGGAGGACTATATTTTAAGGATAATTTTTGGGTAAATTTCTTGGACGAGTCTGAAAGGAGGTGCTGTTTTATTACTACGATGTCGTCTATTTTGAATGTGACACGTCCAGTGCTCTTGTTGTACTGCGTTTCCATCTTTTGGTGGGCCTTTTTTAGGTTTTGAAGCGCTTTGTTAAATATTTGTGGGGAAACGGACTTAGGGAGGTCGTAGAGATGCCACTGCAGGTCGAGGGGGGTATTGGGATGTCTTCCAAACATTAGTAGGGAACTGCAGTGCTTGGTTGATGCATTTTGCACCGTATTTAGAGCAAATTGAACGAGGTATAGGTCTTGGGACCAATTTGTATGTTTTGAGTGGTGGTAAGTGGTAATGATGGTTTTGATTGTTTTAATCTGGCGTTCGCAGATGTTAGGTTGGGGGCGATACGGAACGAGAAGGATGTGGCGAATCCCAGAGCTAAATAGGAAATTTCTAAATTTTGAACTAGTAAATATGGAGGCGTTGTCGCTGACGAGGGAAACTGGGTATCCGAAATTTTTAATAAGTTCGTTTTGGAGGGCTGTGATGACGCTTTGGGTTGTGGCTGTTTTAAGAGGGTTTAAGATGGTGTATTTGGTAAATGCATCGACTATTACTAGAATGTATTTGAAATTGTTGGAGGCTGGTAGTGGACCGGTGATATCAATATAAATTTTTTGGAGGGGAAATTCGCTAGGGTATGACGCGAGGGGTGGCTGCGTAGAAAAATTTTTTTGTTTGGCTCGTTGGCAGATGTCGCAGGATGAAACGTAACTAGTGATGGAGGTAGACATGTTAGGCCAGAAATAATTTTCTTTTATTTTTTGAATTGTTTTCTCTGATGAGAAATGACCGGCGATGGGGGAGTCATGATAATATGAAGTAATAAGATGTTGGAGGTTTTTGGGTACTACAATTTTTGGGTTCTGGTCTGCCTGGTTTTTTATGGTTATTTTGCCGCGAATTAGGGAATATGGACCTGTGTAAGTTTTTGATTTCAGCTGGGTGTAAATTGGGCCAAGTTCGTGGTCATCTTTTTGGTGTTGGACAATGTCGTTGTACGAGAGGGGGAAGGATGTAAGGAGGTTGTTTGATTCATTTTGGGGGTGTTGAGACTGGGCGCTAATGGTTGCAAGGGTATAGGTTTTAGTTTCTTGGGCGTCTGGATTTTCGTGAGGGAATCGGCTGAGGAGGTCAGCTATAGTGTTCTGATCTCCGGGAATGTGATGGGTGGTAAATTGGAATTCGTTAATTTTCAACATGGTGCGGAGTACTCTTGGATTTTGAGTGGCATGGTTATTCATGAAGGATAGGGCCGCATTGTCTGTATAGAGGTGGAAATGACGGCCTCGGAGATATATTCGGAATTTTTCCAATCCATATTGTATGGCGAGAAGTTCCCTGTCATAGGTAGAATATTTTTGTTGTCTCTCATTTAACTTTTTGGACGCGTAGGCGATGGGTTTATAAGCATCGTTGTGGATGTTCACGAGGACCGCACTTATGCCGGTGTTGCTGGCGTCGGTGAACAGGGCGAATGGTAGGGTGAAATCTGGCAATGATAATACAGGAGGAGTAGAAATAGTTTGTAGTAATGTTTTCCATGCTGTTTCACAGGCTGGAGTCCAATTAAAGAGTGTGTCCTTTTTGCGGAGAGCGTTTAAAGGGGCTGATATTTGGGCTAAATTTGGGATAAATTTTCCGAAGAATTGGATTGCACCAAGTACTTGACTGATTTGTTTTGAGTTTCGGGGCTTGGGGAGGTTGGTTAATGTTTTGATTCTTTCTTCGGAGATTTTGTAAGTACCATTTGATATTATGTGGCCGAGGTAATGCACAGAAGTTTGGAGGAATTTAATTTTGTTCGGGTTTACGGTGAGACCGGCTCTCTGTAGCCTGGTAAAGAGGGAATTGAGGAGGGCGAAGTGTTCTTCTTTGGTTTTAGAATAGACTAGTATGTCGTCAAGAAAATTGAAAATGCCTTTGAATTTTATGTCTTTTAGGATACTGTCCAGCAAGTGACTTAGAATTTGGGCTCCGGTGGAAATTCCAAAGGGAAGGGTCGTATATTTAAAAATGCCGAATGGGGTGGTGAATGCGGTGTATTTTTGGCTGGACTTATCAAGGGGGATTTGGTGGTACGCTTTTCGGAGGTCAATAATACTGAAATAACGGGCGTGTTTGAGGTACATGAAGGCTTGTTCTATTGTTGGTAATTGGTATTGGACTTGTTGAATTTGGCGGTTGAGGTGGGTGTAGTTTACGACGAGACGATGATTTTGGGGACTGGGGGTTTCGTGTTTTTTTGTCACTAGGAAGCAAGGGGAGGTGTACGATGCCATTGTTGGGCGGATTACGCCTTGTTCAAGAAGGTCGTCAATGACACTACGAAGAATTTGTAGTTTTTCGGGAGCGAGATGGTAAGTTTTTGTTTTATTTTGCCAGTTGGCGTTGGGGAGGACTTGAATTTTATATTGTAAAACGTTGGTTCTACCCAGTTTATCGGATAGTACTTGGGGGTATTTGTCTGTGAAATGATGACGAAAATCGTCGGGTGTATTCAATTTTGGATGATTATGGGGCAGTTTATGGTGTAGTGATGGAGGTGGTGGAGAGGCGGAAAGAACATCTGAGGGGGTGGATACGGGGTTGGTCATAATTATGGTGGAGGGCTTTGGAGTGTGAAAATTGTACTTAATGTGGGGTTGCTTTTCATAGAAATACTGATTTTCTGCGGGGTGTAGAATTATGCGGGCTTTGGATATGAAATCTAGGCCGAATATGACATTTTGTGAAAGTCCGGGGAGGATAAGAAAGGTATGTTTGAATTTTTTGTTTTCAAGGAAAAATGTGAATTTGATGCGATGTGTAATTTGGACGTGTTTGTTATCAGCTGTGTAAACATTTGCTGGTTCTTTAAGGGTTTTTGGGTGCCGGACTAAAAATTTTTGGGCTACTTTGGGGTTTACAAAAGATTTTGTAGCTCCAGTGTCAATAATACCTTGAAATACTTTGTCATTTGGGAGTGATACGGTGACGGTGTTTGAGGGGACGGGAAACAAGGATTCTAACTTTATTTGGGTGATGTTCTTTCCAGAATTCAGTTTTTTGGGACGTAACGAGAAGTGTAATTTTGTGTGATTGGGGATTTAGATTTGGTGTTTTGGTGGGTTTGGTGGGTGGGTGGAGTGTTATGGTGTTTTGGGTGTGAAAATGGTGAATTGTGGGGTGAAGGTGGAGGAGAACGACTAGTGGGGCTTCTAATCTGGGGTGATCGTTTTGGGTGTGGGGTGTATGTGCCGTCTAGATTTAAATAAATAGGGGTCGTATTTTTGACGGGTGATTGTATGGTATTGACATTATATTTGGAATATGTTTTGTATTTATTGTCGGGTGGACTGCGTGAGCTTGGGGGTACGTTGTGGGGGAGAGATGTTAGTTGCGGAGAGCTGGGGGAACGGTGTGTATAATGTTGTGTTTGTCGTGGATATGATCGTTGGTACTGATTTTGTGGTTTCTCCCTTATTTGTACATGTGAGAAATTTAGCTCTATTCGCTCGAGCTGGGTTACGAACTGTTCCAATTGGTCGTAGTTGGTGGGGGGTTGTAGGCCGAAAAAGTAGGCTTTTGTTTGAAGGTTTGTGTTGCACAGAATAATATGTATGACTTCTAACTCGCTGTGCGTCTCGAGTATTGAATTAATTTTTCGGATATTCTCCGTGAAATCTCTAAAACTTTCGTTATAAAATTGCTTACGAAATAAATATTTGGTTTGAATTTCGGTTTTAGAGGTGTTATTGATGAGTTCGGCGAACAGAATGTCCCGAAGAGTTTTAAAATTTGGAATGTCGTGGCCGAAAACTATTCTCTGGAGGAAGTCATTTTTTTGAATGATGGAGATATGGATTAACAGTTGCTTAAAGTGCTCTTGTGCTATGTTTTCCAGTCTTTGAATTTTGAGGAGGAAGTGGACGATACTGGGGAGGTTATTGGTTCGCAGGTTCGGGATTTGATAAATCGCAGTTTCTAAATATTTGGGAAGTTTAAGGGTCTCTGTAAATGAAATTTGTGTTGGTTGTGCTTGTGTAGGGGTACTTTGTGGACGTGGTATATTATTTATGAGATGTTCAATGGGGCTTTGGTTTTTGAAGGAAACTTTCCCTGAAGGGTCGATGGTGAGGTCTTGGGGGTCGGTGTGGGTGCTTGCCAGAAGAGCTTCAGCAGGAGAAATATTGGAAGTGAATGTGTGAGGGATATGTGGCATTGGTGGTTGAAGTGGTGCGTCGGATTTTGGATGAGGTTGGTCTTCTGGTTTACTTGCGGGGGTGGCTTGGGAAGTAGAAAGGATGCTAAGGATCTTGTCCAACTTTGAGGACAATTCCTCTTGCTGCGCTTTAATTGCCATTATAGTGGGGTCTGTCTGATTCGCTTGGGCGATAAGCTGTGGTAAATTATTTTGTAAATTAGAGACTTTAGTGTTAGTTTCTGCGAGTTGGGAACGGAGGGCATCAATTTGGACCTTTTGGTGGCAACATTGATTTATAAATTTAGCTCTTCTTTCGTGGGGTAATTTCTTAAAATTAACCAGGGTGATATTACTACAGGCTTCACAGCGGGGAAGAGAACAATGAGAGCACTGGATGAGTAATTTTGATGAAGTTAGTGTTTGGCACTGGGTGCAGGGAAATTCGGGATCTTGGCCGATCGGGGGGTTTACTGGTCCGGTAGCCATAATTAATGATAAATTCTAAAAAAAAATAACTTAATAATTACAACTTTGAAATTTATAGGCCGGCCGTGGGTTTGAGGGCTTGAGAAACAGGGCTTTATATGGATATAGAAGTTTGGGCGCCAAAATTGTGGCCTAGGGGTTCGTAGGGCCAACAATTTAAGGGAGTCCGTCGCCTAGCACTAGGGCTCAATCAACGACGAACCTTGGATGAAGGGGAGAAAATTGGTTCGGATTTAAAATAATAATAAAGAGAGTTGGGTGGACACAATTATATTAAGTGGTCGAAATATTTTACAAGGGACTTATGACATAAAATTATTTACTACGAACGGCTTATGACTAAGGTAAGTCCTAAAATATAACTTATTCTACACAATCACTCACTATTTGTCTTTAGGTTGGCCAACCGGCGATTGATTACGTGGAGATGTCGTCCGAGGTTCTCTGGTGAAGGGAAAAGGGGGGAAATGCCACAACCAAGTTTGTATTTGGTATTTTGGGGATAATATTAAATTTGGGAACAGATTGATTTCCTTTTTTCTTCCAGGGACGCGGGCTCTTTTCTTCGGCTTGGCCCCTTTCTTCTTGGCGGAGACCTGCGGCGGGAGTGTGTGGCGATCCGCGGGGCCTTTTTCTCCTCTTCCTCCTTCTTCACGGCCTTCGTTATTTTTCTAATTATTTATAATTCTAATAAAGAATTGGGTGATGCGGTGAGGGGTGAAACTATCACCGCGAATTTTAAATGTGTGCGTTTATAACGGTCACAAGGTACAGGCCACATCTTAAGGAGTTCCGCAGAGAGTGGGCAAAGGCCAGAAGTTGGGAAAACAGCCTTGCTGTTAGATCCTGGAATGCAATGGCGGCATGCATGCAAGCAAGGTCATGTTTGAATTTTTTTTTCAATATAACAATGAATTCAGTAGTCGTTTCACAGTTGTTTTGACTAGTGTGTATCCACACAAAAAACGGATATAAATGTTTGAATTGTAATTCTTTTGTGGAAATATTGTACCGCTGAAGATGGCCCGGTAAAGGTAGAAAATTGATTCCGAAGAAGAGGAATAAACTATGGAGAGACAAATTATTGCTTTGGAAATACAATGAGTTCCTAAGTTGAAGTAAACGATTATGAAGAACAAGGTGACTCAGACCTTTTGTTTTTGGCACGTCAACTGAAGGATTATCCTGGTGCGATGGCCAAATCACAACTACCAGAATTCTGACGTGAGTGCAATCCAAAGCTCCAATACAAGTTGGAAACTTGTGATCATAACGAACCCAAAGGCTTTTAGCTTCGAGCACTTTTCGAGGAGTCCCGGAAAACTGAATCTAGACGCTGACTTTTTCAACGATTCTCATTGAAACACGTTTTATCTTCTTACTCATGGTGCTTTGATCAATTTTCATTTCTTCTCCGATGACTTTTTGGAAACCCGGGTCAGCCATATAACGCAGAAAGATCTGAATACGCTGGTTTGACAAAAGTGATCCACCTCTTCGTTCTTGGCTTACTCCTAAAAAATGTTCGTTGAGCCACTCAACATTATTTTTGTTCGGAAAACCTGTACAGTGCTTTGTAATCCCGAGTTTCAGGGTTTGAACGAGTTCTGTGCAATTTTTCGCGGCGTATACGAAGTTGTGCCATGCCTTGAGTTTGCTAGACCTCAACTGCACTTTTTAAAGAGTATTTGCTCCTAATAATTAGTTTCCACTTCGTTTTATTCGTATGGGTCATAAGAATGTGCTCTACATGATGGAATACAAGGTTTCACAACAATTTGAATCATAAGGACCTGCTCATTTTTATTCATAAATTAATGAGCATTTGCTCGAAAATTTTGAAGCATAAGGTCATGCTCCTTTATTCATAAGGCCCATTAAGTGTTAATTTAATCGAAAAACGGCTAAACAGGTCGAAATTCGCAGTAGTGAAGTGCACCCTTACCGACAGCCAGCTGCCAGAGCGACAGTTTTTGATATTTTGGCAAGAGGTACGCAATCCGCCGTACCGATCGAAGTGAAACTTTGAATATAATGAATGTCATGCCAATCCAATGAAATTTTTCCCATCATATTGAGCCATGAGATTGAACCATGTAAACGGGCTTTAAGATAGCGGAAGCGTATTTTTGTGTTTGTCATGCAATTTGTAATTTCTACGACGTGGGCGAAGCGGCTATCCTCTCGTTGCAAACACAATTTCGGGTTGCCGTGGACATTAGGAATCCTTCGTGAAAAATAGCATTGCTTGTCAAGGAAGTATGGTTAGTTTTGTCAACGTCATGAACGAAAGTAGACGGAGAAGGAAAATCAGAATTTATGAAAGAGAAAGGCGAAGAATGAATAGGAAGGTGAAGTTTACAGGCGGTTGAAATGGCATGTTGGAGACGAAAGAAAGAATAGGAAATAAGCCCCTGTAGAAGAAAGAACACGGCATAGGGGCCATCGGCTGTGTGTACAATCGCAGATGGCGGGAGCGTTACAGCGGATGAAACTATATCTACACACAGGCTGAAGCAGGAGGAGGAAAATCAAAGTCTGATGAATCGCTAGGTATGGACTTGTTAGAGGGGTGTACGATTCCAGGAGCCAGAGACGTTTTTTAAAGTTTGAGTTTTTTTTTTTTTTTTTTTTTTTTTTTTAATTTATTTATATTCTCCTGTATGAGCGAATGCCCGTGTTAGGAGAAGAGCCTCATTATACAATTCATTACCCAGCAAAACTATCACATCAAAACAAAACAATCACATCAATAGCAAATACATCAATAATTTAGACATACAAATTAGGTTTGATACAGGCAATTGGCTAAATACTAATTAATGTTTCATCATCTTGGGGTCTATACATTTCCGGTTTTATACACATTATTACAGTTTTATAATACATTATGTACATTTGAGCTCTAGTTATGCTCTGTATACAATAAATGTTTATACAAAATTTTTGTTCTTTTTTTATTATCATCTGTGGATTTTAACACATTTTTTACGTCCATGGGTAGGGTGTTTAGGTACTTCATGCCTCTATATGAGTACTGATTTTGAGCGTGTGCAGTGCGCAGTAATGGCAAAGAAACCATATTATTTAGCCTATTTCGCGTTTGAGTATTCCCGGCCGGTGATTCCCATACACCTTCCTTCAAAACTTCTTTCATGCAATTTAGTTTCATTAATTGATCAAAATTCAGTAAATTTAATTTCATAAATAATGGTTTAGAGGGTGAATTGTACGGTTTCTTAGATATTATCCGGATTAGTTTCTTTTGAATGATTTGAACCTGGTTAAGATGGCTTTTGAATGTACTAGACCATACTGGCAAACTGTATATTAAGAGAGATTGGGCATACGCACAATAAACATTTCTAAGTACGTTCAAACTCAGAATCGGCTGCAATCGGCGGAAAATATAAATCAATTGCCTCAACTTTTTGGTCAAATTTTGAATATGTACATCCCATTTAAGGTATTTATCTACAATAACTCCTAAATATTTACAGTAGTTTACAGGTTTTATAGTCCATGATTCATTACAGCTACATTCCTCATCCGACTGACATTCACAAACGCTTAGTTTATTATTACTGTCAGGCTGCAGCTTTTTCTGGTATGAAAAAGACACATATGAAGTTTTTCCTCTGTTTATTGTCAACTTATTTCTCTGAAACCATGAAAAAATTTTTTTCATACCAGTCTTTGCCCTTTTAAACGCTTCGTTCCATGTTCCACCAGAAAAAATTACAGCCGTGTCGTCAGCAAACATTATGAGTTCCCCATCCACGTTAACTTTCCCGAGATCGTTAACATACAATAAGTAGAGTATGGGTCCCAGCACAGTTCCTTGAGGTATGCCATACTGTTGAGACATCACAGTGTCACTCATACTCCCATTTAGTTTAAGTATTTGGGGGCGGTTAATTAAGTACTATCTAAACCAATTCAAATTCCTTCCAGTTATTCCAATTTTTTCCATTTTTTGGATAAGGATATCTTGGGATATAGTATCGAATGCCTTTGAAATGTCTAAGAAAACACCAATGGGTTTTTCACCTTTATCTAAAGCTCGGCTAACCATAGTACTCATTATTGCCAAAGCATCTTGCGTGCTTTTCCCTTTCCTGAAACCGTATTGTCTTCCTGATAGTAATTTACATTCTTCTAGATAACTCATTAATTGATTTTTTGCGCATCTCTCTATTATTTTTGCAAACATGCTTATTTGAGAGATAGGCCTGTAATTTTCCATTAATTGTTTGTCGCCAGATTTATAAATAGGCGTTATATAAGTTATTTTTAAATCATCCGGAAAGACTCCTGATTTGAAGCTTAAATTTATAATGTATTGAAGTGGTTTCAAAACATAGGGCCTGATTTTCATTATGGTGCTGGCATTTAAACCATCATAACCCGGGCAAGAAGTTAATTTTAGATCATCAATCGCTTTCACAGTATCACCTTCACTTACATAATTGAAACAAAACGAGTTATTGCTTTGTTTCAGATCTAATTCCCCTCCATGATCCACTTCGCTGCCAAATTTATTCGCTAACTTATTTCCTACATTTATAAAGTAATTTACAAATTCGTTGGCTCACTCTTTTAGCTCATTATTTACAATCTTATGTTCATTATTCACATTTAATACTTTGATCGTATTGACCCCCATGTTTTTTTTTTATGATACTGTTTACTACGCGCCATATCGACTTATTGTCACCTTTTCCTTCGTCTAATTTTATTCTATAGTACTCTTCCCTTGATTTTCTAATTAGTGATTTCAATTTACTTTGGTATTTTTTGAAATAATCAAAGAATTCTGGCTTTGCGTCTCCTCGTGTTACTTTTTGATACATTTTCTCTTTTTTTCTTACCGATCCTAACAGTGACTTTGTAACCCAGGGCTTTATTGCCGTATTCTTCGCAGATATTTTTACTGTCTTATAAATTGTTGATGCTTTCACATAACCAAGTAGGATATCCGTAAAACTTTTTAAACTTTCATTAGGGCACGTACTACTGAAATCTTCCAATCTTACTCCAATCTTCTTTCTCTAGATATTTGCCTAATATCTCATAATCTATTTTACCAGCTTTATTTTTTTCACTTTTCCTTATTGATCTATTATTAGTATGTGGAAGTTCAATTTTTACTAACAATGAAGCATGGTCAGATATGGCGTTATGTACTACCCCAGCTTTTATTTTCATTTTTTCCCGTTCTACATTTGAATATACATGATCAATACAAGTCTTCGTGCCATTTGTGTGGCAACGAGTGAAAGTATTCACATAAGATAAATATTTATTGTATGCCATTGTGTTCAAATAGGATTCAGTAAGCCCACTAATGTTATCTGCAATAATGTTAATATTTGTGTCCCCTATTATTATATTTTTTTCATTAGCCTTCATTTTCAACAATACGTTTAAGTCTTCAATGAATTTCTCAAGATCGCAATTATGTGATCTATAAATCGCAATCAGGTTCAATGTTTCATTTCCAACGCCTAAGGTAACTTTTATAGTGCTACTTCCGTGGATATTTTCTTCCACTACGTTTTGTACATTCAGCGAATCTTTTATGAATACCACGATACCACTATTTTGGTTGTAGTTTTCCTGAGTTAGGTAGCGTGCATAATTTTCCATACAGTAGAATTCTGGGACTTCTTCTTTTCCCTTCAACCAACATTCACTTAGTATTACAACATCGGGTTGATACTTGAGTCTATTTAGTTCAATTAATAGATGGTCGAAGTTTTTATAAATACTCCGTATATTTACATAGAAAACAAATAGATCAGATTTTATTGGAGTTGAGAAGTTATTTGCATCTTCAATAGTATTGGTACAGCAATTGGTAGTAGCTTTTCTATTTCGGATGCGAACATCTGCTTTTTAAACAATGTTTATTACGATCCACATACGACTTGCCTCTTTGACAAAAGATTTTATGTACTACATATCTCTCCTCTCTTGTATCTAACTTGTTTTTCAATTTGGTGGTATATTGGTGCCAATTTTATGCGCGATTTTACTTTTTTCAATGTCATATTCCAACAGTGAGCCACCCTCTCGGAGAGTCCGGGGCAATATGTAACCGAGCAAAAATAAACTTTTCAGCCACTTCAGTTCGCAATTCCGATACACCTATCCCAACACTCGCATCTCCTTGACCCACTTAACCCGTGACCTCACGTTATGAGCCGTTGGATTGGTACAAATAAATAATGCCAGTGGCAACCACGTACATACGGTACATAACGTTCGGGGTAAAAATTAAACGCCCTTGTTGCTCCAAACAAAGTCCCCAATGCCGGTGAACAGAAATGGCAGCGGTTTTAATTTCCTGTGTACGCATTTTATTGCATGCTGCCATACGCTTCCAATTGCTCTGGGGATTTTATCGGCACAGCGTACACAAGAGATTTCATTCTTCCTCACAAGTAATAATCAATTGGCGTTAAGTCTGGGCTCCTTGCTGGCCAACTCACTGGACCAAAGCGACCAATCCACCGATCCGCATACTGGCTGTCCAACCATCATCTTCTCACTGCATTACTGTTGTGGGCTGCTCCCAAAGGACAAGGGGGACGATCTCCAGAAGTTCGGGTAGTCAAGCAGATCAAGGAACCCATCGCCTTTCAAATTTTGCGGCAGAATTACCTGACCTAGGAGATTTCCGTCCAGCATTCCCATCCAAAAATATTTTTAAGAAATTCATACTGGAAACTGTCTACTCTGATGGCATGAAGGTTTACATGGCGATACTCGTGAGAATTATGGTAATTGAAAACACCACCTAGAGGGAACGACGCCTCATCAGTCCACAGAACGTCTCTGGGAAAACGCCATTTTCGGTAACACAGCCGAGAAAACCACTCGCAAAATTGGACTCTTCATTCCAAGTCCCGCGCCAGAAGTTGCTGGACAGGTGTGAAATGATACGGATGCCGCCCGTCACTCCTTTGAATTCTATGAATGGTCGTATGGGACACCCTGACGATGCTTGCGGCTATTTCGAGTGCTCAGTCTAGCTTGTTCGTCAAGGATCCGTAAAACTCTTTGACTGGTGACCCCACCATTGCGATCAAAGTTTCCCGAAAGTGTCTGCCGCACGGAACCCGTTTCACCAAGTCTATTGTGAATAGTTTGTCGGTTGGGAATCCGACGAAGAGGAAAACGTGACGCATATTCTTCAACTGATGCGTTGGCGTTTCCGTTAGTAAACCCAAAAGTAAAAAGCATGTCTCGGAATTCAGAATTAGTGACAGAAGTCATTTCATCCGTGAAATGAAAATTATCACAGACGAATAGTGACACTCAAAGCTGAGCTTTAAAGGTGACATTTGCCAATCACCATCAGCTGGAGGGACAGAGGGCGCGCTCTTGGAAGCGCCTGAAGGCGTGCTTAAAAACGGAGACTTTTAGTTTTTTTTTGCACGTTTTCGCTTCTATCTCGGAAGAAAAAAAAAATAATCCAGAAATAAACAGGTCATTCGAAAGCTGACAAAAATATATTTTTGATAATTTTTTACACTTGACAGCTGAAAGACAATGAGTTTTCTGAAAATCTAAGCTGTTCAGCAGGTAATGAAACACTTACATATTGATCGATTTGGAGAAGAAAATATTCAATCCTACAGAGAATTCAGTGCTCTTTCCAATGGCTTCTTCTAAATTTCAATGATACCATTTTTTCATCAGATACAGAAGATTCACTAAGGAAAACCATGGATGCATTAAAAATTAGGAAAACCAAGAAACAAAAACCATAAGTAATCGTACCATGGTGTATATGGTCATTTTGGTTCCAAATGTGACCAAGAATCATCCATTTCATTTAGTCCAGACTTTTCCGTTACACCTTGTATAATCCACACCGGGGTTAACTAGTCCGAAGTTCGTTCGACGTTATTAATACCTCAATTCGAGTTTCAATGGGCGAGATATCTACCTTGAATGTTTTTAAAGGGCCATCTCGCTTTAATTCCAAAACGGAACTAAATACTTTTCTTGTTTTCTTTTTTCCATCTGCGTATTTTTTATTTTCCGTTTTCCCCAACAAAAGTGATCAAGCTTTTGCGGAATCACGGTTTGTGATTCGTAGTAAATAGAGACCCACATGAATTATGATAAAATTGTTTACACTGTATGTAATAGTGATTAGTTATTGATCGTGGTTAAAGAAATCGACGAGAACTGGCGTAAAACAACCACCATACAATGAATGATTCGGGCTCTTCTTGCTGTTCAGCTTCTTGAGGGACATAAACGGGCACCAAGGAGCCCCCCGGGGCACTTTTGGAGAGCCTATGAAATGAGTTTTTTCCCACCTCCTCGAAGTGATAAATATGTATAGTCGGATTCATGGAGCACTACTTGGGATTATTTGGTAACAGAATCAATCAACTCTTTGGGGGGATATTTCAATAAGGTTGAATTTAATGAATAATCTACGCATTTAATGAAATATTTTCTGGTAAATCGGAAGATAACATTGAAGATTCGAGACAATTTTGGCAAAAACTTGGATAAGCTTTGATCAACTTATTGATAATGAAACCAGCAATGTATGCAGTTGATTATTGAGTTACCGAATCATCCGGAAGCTTCAATTAAACCGACTACAATTCTCGAAACATCAACTGTGGATTTGCCGGTCCAACCATGTGTTGCTTGTCTCGAACTACCAATTTCGTTTTCCACGTGAACCACGTAAATCACTGAGGAACGTGGCCTCATCATCCTGGCATACGGCAGTTTTCAAGTTGTGAGCAAATCCCTGAAATACTGTTCACGATTTAAGCTGTCGAATAGCTGGTCCATAGTCAAAAATAAATTAGACATGACTTTAGCTTCTTTTGGAATACGTCCCAAATCAGCAAGAACTGACATGCCCGACGAATTCGGCTAATTTATCGGAGTTTTTCGAAATGCCCAATAAATTTGAGGCAAGCTCCACGTCTGAAATGTTCGAAAAACACGTGTTAAGGCCTGGTCACACCTATCATGCACGCTTCCGATCCGACACCGATCATGCATGTCGGATCGGAGACTGTGGATACCCTCGTAACGGTTAGACTATATTTGGGTTGGAAAGGCAATTTGAGAGGGCTGAGAAGCGTAATAGCCGTGAATTATTCGGTATTAACGCCTATTACGGTCCCCACACCTATCAAAAAATGCATGATCGGTGTCGGATCGGAAGCGTGCATGATAGGTGTGAACTGGGCTTTATGCTTATTGTTAGCTATACTGAAACGAGAGAGTATATTATAGTTAGCAGTTCCTCAACCGACATCATTCGTTCTTACTGTTCAATTTCAGCCGCTTGTCTGCTTAGTTCGTTTGTAATCACATCCCAGGCTCGTTACCTTACAATCTTGTTTAGAAAGGGATGGTGCAGAGAATCGGTAACCTCTATACCGATTATCGAAAGGTGAGCATTTCTTGAACAACTCTGAAGCTAAACTAACTGCAATAAGATGTAGGTTGGGTTGAACTGTACAATCACAACCCAACCTACCCCTTATTTTAACAATTAGCTCTTCCTGTAAGGGCACACAAATGATGTAATTCATAAAAAAAAAGAGAACTGTTTATTTTCTTTAAAAATAAATAAAAAACAATTAAAACACGGAAAATTATTTAGCAGGAACTATGATATTTGTAGACCTTTGGCAAAGGAACAAAAAAAGCATTCAACAAATTTTCTATGGCCCCTTTTACACGAGTAAGTTTTTTGTTAAAAAATATGTTCAATCTGATTACAAACACACAATTTGAGGCAGGGAACATCTGTGAATTTTTTTCAAAATGGCTACTTTGATCAAAAAACTTACTCGTGTAAAAGGGGCCTATTACAAGCCAAGTGAAAAATCGTGGAGTACTAGAAAGTACGACAACTTTTTCATTACAAGGACGTCATAAGCCCAACAGTGTCACCTCACGTAGAAATATGCATGACTTATTCGACGGAATTTCTGAAAATCACGTATTTCTTACCATTTGCCTATGGCGCCAAATTATCCGGGAAAATAAAATGAGTTTTTCTGAGGTCAAAATAACAAGCCTGGTTTGTGGCTTCGACCTCATAAGCTAAAAAATGTGGGTCGAAATCAACAGTGAAAAATGTTTCACCAGAGAAATAAACAACGTCTGAAGAGTCTACGAAGATTTCTTTAATGGTCATGAAATTAGGTAGTTTAAACTTTTCCTCTTCAAGATGAGTGCAGATGACATGACTCGACCTGTTCTCAATGCCATCTACTTTGACGAATTTGACCTGTTTTAGGACCACATTCGGAGCCAGATTTAGCTGTTCCTGCATGAAAATTTGCCTTTCATTGGTTAGGCCAGTGCCCTTCTCGATTCAAATCGGTTAGGTAGACGATTCAAATGGAACATCGCGCTCAGTTGCCACTGATGTCGCATAGCGATGGTCAAGCAAACGTTGACCATACTGTGGCATGATCTTCCTATTATTTTGGATGTTCTGTGCTTACCCTCAAACCTCATCGACCGGAGTGGCCGAAGGGGTCCAAATCGAGACAACAGGGAAGGGTAGTGCGCAAGGTGGTGAAATTTGGACTGAAGTCCATCTCGGCCACTCAGTTTCTAATAAGATTTCAGGAACTTCCGAATAGTGTTTTCTAGATTTTACACAAGGTAAGGTGAAATCGCATCGGTCATGACATCGGTCTCAAAAGACAAAGCATTTTCCAGTGCTCACTTCCTTTTGGAACTTCAGTGCCAACGAACATTGGAAAATATCGCATGAAAGTAAGACATTCTCCTGAAGACATTTTTAATTTTACAGACCCCGAAACGACAGTCACAGGTTGAGGTTTCAACCTTTTGAGGCAGAATCAGGTCCATAATCAAATAAAACAATTTTGTCGTTCAAATATGTAAGAGTAAACAGACCTTCTCTCAAGAAATGATTAATAGCTACCGTGAGAGTATATTGGCAGCACCCTTCAAGTAGATCATGCATTATATCCATGCCCACGGGCGAACAATTGGAAGCCGTTTACTTCGAGCCACACGCACCTTTCTTTAATTCCTGTCTTTGAAAAAATTGTGTTCTGACAATCGTGTCTCGTAATTTTCAGGGTTCCGCAAATTTTTTGTACTTTCAGACAACCGTACCTACAACGTCTTTGTGATCCCGACAAATACGACAGTGAAAATATGCTTGAAAACTTTCTACAAAGCCCAAAATAGAGTGAAGTCCTAGATTGTCCCCAACAATGGCTACAACTGAAACTTCACCACGCCTGTGAAACCGTCTATATCTTTTATTTCTACACCAAATTCTGACAAGCAATTCAGTTCATCAATCACTGGCTGTAAATTCAGCTTGTTTCCATTTGGAATGGTTTTATCTGAGGAATGATACAAAAGCGTAACGAAAATGTGTTTAAATTGGGAAGCAAATCGTCGAGGGAGACAAGGAAGCCAAACTATACGGGACCGATTTTGTGAATGGTCGCATGATACCCGAGACGGTTGTCCAGCTCGAAATCGTCTTGGTACAAAACGATAGGCAACAAGATTTCGTTGGGCTTCAACTTTTTCTTATTTTAAATTTCTAGCCACGCACTTCCCTGGACGATATTGATAATATGAGGGAACTCTTTGCATATATGCAGATAATTTTGTACAAACAAGAATAATCCAGGAATGGAGAGGAATTTCGAAAGCACTAACTTCACCGAAATGAATTGGCTGTAACAGGGAATTTCGCTTGATGTTCCTTGGGGCCCAGAAGCAGTTCTATTACGAATGAATTTCTTAAGAGGCTTAATAAATGTGCCGATATTCGTATAATACTGCTCACGCTTGTACTGAGAACGAAACGGACTTGCGGAATTCTTGATTGATTCACTCAAGTTTGTCAGAAGAATCTGAACATTTATTTCACCGATATTTTGCGTCTCTGACTGACAATTTTTTAAAATTGAACAGATGCAACTCACGTAGTGCTTCTGGAACATTTCAAACATCTCTTGAATGCCCTTAATCGTTAATTGTGGATTCGACACCACCTCGCTGAACAATGACGTAAGTTTGCTTTCTAAGAGGCTCTCTGCATTAGATAATTCAAAAGGAGGTTCGTTGCTATTTTCGATAGAACCCACAGAGCGTAACTCAGCGAGTACAGCCTAGGCAATGTCCCTGCAACTTAAAGTTCGTCTTTCCTCAGAGAAATTCGCTTCGGCTACTCCGCCAAAATCAGTTTCTTTTTCTTCCTCAGTCTGAGAAGAATTTCCTGTTTTAATTGAGTGATAGCGTTCATAGTGATAACGAAAAATATTGATGCTGCCACAAATTTTGCTACACCCTGTTTCGCCACATTGGAGAAGCGCGTCATCGGGCTTATTTGTGCAGTACGAATTACGGAAATGTTTAATAAGATTTTTCAACGTGAAATGACTCCGAAAAAAATGGCACACAAACATTTCTTAGAAAAAATACTAAGACGTATCAGATGAAGCCGCCGAAAAACGACTGCCAAATACCTAGTAACTGTCAAAGAGCACACGCAAGTCCGAACTGGTACATGGTCAAGTCTGAAGGAAACAATTTATTGCTATGATTGAGTAAAACTTGAAATCGACAAAACTTATACTTATAAAATAAAACCAAACCCGACGGGAATTATAGAAAGTAGGTACCTGGGAGTAAATGAAATGTACTTGAAAACCAACGGAACTTGAACGATTAAAAATCTGATAGCAAAAAGTACCTATGAAAAAAAAAAAAAAATGTAAAAAAATTGTGATAATCACAAATTATCAAATTATAAGTATTTTTTGATGTTAGTTCATCTCAGCTCGGCAAGAGCTCTGCTGTATTTATGAAACATGTCAATACTATTTCTCACGTCTACTATCTTTTTATTCATTCTTCCGGTCGAAAAATATATCTTCTTCAGCTCATCCGCTTTCATTTCGGCTATTCAAATTTTCTTCCGTTTTGATGATGAAATAATTTGAAGCCGAAATTAATTTCGTCACTTCAACTTTTACAGTCATACAGTTGATGATCTAGCGGTCGACTGTTGTACAGTTTCTAGGAGGTTGTTTCGGCTGCATTGGTGGTTTATTTTTCTCCAATCCGTCTGAACGAGTCAGTTGGACTGACGATTTTTTTTTTTTTCGGCTCCGATCTTTTTTCTCAGTGTAGAAGTAAATAAGGAGGTACGAAATTCATCTATACAGTTAGAAGCCTGTTTCGAAGTGCATACCGTCCGACAAAATTGCGTCGTCGCAACACTATCCACATTATAAACAGACCATGACGGTGAAATTCCTTACCAGAATAGCTTTTCAGGGAGCGATAACTTCGATTTCTGAGGCAATCAGTGGGAGGTCACCCTCAATTCGGGGCTTCTGGATTTATTGCTACCTGGTGATGTGGTACTGGCCGACGGAAGCTTCTTTACTAGCTATAAAGAACATCTGTATGCGTGCCCCCTTTCACTCCAGGCAAAGCAATGAGTTAGTTTGACATTTTACGAAAATATTTTTTTTGATGAGGCACATGAATCATTTAACGTAAGTTCATAAATAAATAATGACGAGATTGGCTAGAAGTTTTTCGTGTGATACCAGCACTCCACGCCACTCAACCTCACGTCCCATCTTCAGCTGTGCCTATCCACTAAAGGTGGTGGTGATAATTAATCACAACGTATTTATTTACACGACCGTAGAATCTAAAAAAAAAGCTCTAGTAATCAATAGTGCACATTTGAAAATAACAATTAAATAATTAACTCACATTGGGCCGTTATTAACTCCACCACGGCGACCTCTTCCCCTCTGCCTTTGTCCCCGTTGACGGCCCCTACCACCACGACCACCGCCTCTTTCGGCGGCAGGGGCCTCCGCGGGGACGGGGGGTTGTGGTGCGACTGCTTCGACTACTTCGTTTTCGTTTTCCATAGGTGGCTGTTGGTCTTCCAATTCACCTTCGGCGACACCTTCGATAACATTGGCTGCCATCAAAATGTCATCTCTTTTATTTCACGTCGCAATCTTCATAAGAATGTTACTAATAATTCGGAGTTAATTAACTTACAGAGCGAACGGACATGGCTATCCAAATTCTGTGACGAGAGAGGAACCTGCGTATTACTACAACTGAAATTAGAGGTGTCCAGGATGTGCTTAAGAGTAATGGTGGCCATTTTGAATACTTGAAGTAAAGGCTTTATAAAATAAAAGAATGCACCTTTCTCTTGAGTTTAATTAATAATTCTGCTGTTGCTCAATGTAGCAGACAATGACCATTGCTAACAATAATCCCGAATTGATGAAAAGTGGCATTATTAACACAATTGATACAGAAAGAGCAAAATAAGTTGGATAATTACTATGGAAGTTTAACCTAGGCTCCCGATGTTTTTCAGATTGCTTGCTGATTTCTGTGGAACTAAAAGCAGTAGATGGCAATTGTAGCACATCGTTGGAAAGCTGACAAATTGCAGATGTTTTTCCATTTATCTGAAAGTTTGATGCCACTGAGGTTAGAAGATTTAGAAGCGGAAGAGTAGGCAGGAGAAAAACGCAAAAAGCATTTTGGAAGACTTTGATCGACTGATATGCCAATCAAAATTGGACAATCACCAATTCTTTCGGGCTCATTTTGTAGGCAATTTGGTCCTGTTTCCAACGCACTATTCACTTTATTCAAATTAACCTCGTGCGGTGACACAGCAAGTCAAATTTGAAAAAAAAGAGCTAATCATGAAAACATCAGTTTTTATTCGATATCTGGAAAACCAATTGACTATCGATAATAGTGTATTTCGTGAAATCGATGCTAAATGACCTAATTCATCACGTGGTTCAGTATTGCCACACAAACCTCAAACACCCTATATAAATACAGTACTGGTAACTACTGCATTGCAGTATGTGAGCTTGCGTTTTTCACACATTTAGTTTTAATGCTAGTCGTATTGACGATAAAACCACAACGAAGGGACAAAAACACGTCGTGCCGACAAGAGAAGAACGCTCCATTGAACTTTCCGGAACGATGATCGGAGTGGAGCAGCTCACTATGTTCGGCCATACCATGCCGCTCCGCTCCTCAGAGCGGGACGGTTGTTTTTTACAAGTGTGTAAACGGTTTTAAAATTATTACTCCCCTTCGTTCTTTGATATTGGTTATTGTACCAATACCGGACGGGATTATTCGCCTATGTGTTGACTACAAGAGCACAGTGAACCATCAAATTTTATCTTCACACTACCCAATCCCAAAAGTAGACGAAATACTGGCTGCGCTCACAGATGCGGAATTTTCCTGTCATCTTGACCTCTTCAAAGCGTACTTGCATTTCATGGTGGACGAGGAAAGTTCTAGAGTCCTGACCATTTCCACGCACAAACGCGCCTATAAAGTGAATCGTCTTTTATTTCGAGGATTTCAACCGCGAGAAAGACAAAATTCTTTGAGATCTCAAAGGCATGCTCTCTTTCTTTGACGACATTATTGTCTACGGTCGAACGAAATCAGAATGCCTTGCGCGTTTACGTTCTTGCCTGGCACGACGTCAAAAATCTGGTCTTCACCTGAATAAAAATAAATGCCAGTTCTTCAAAACTGAATTAAAATGTATACCTCGGTCATGTTATTCGCAAATATGAGGTCCTGAAAATTCCTGACAAGGTTCAAGCAATTTTAAAAATGAGAAGACCGACAGACGTCAAAGAACTTCGCTGCTTCCTTGGTCTTACAACGTAGGTACTACTCAAATTTCATCCTCAAGATGTCCACAATAAATGCATTTCTACGTTCACTTCTTAAAAAAAAAAAAAAAAAAAAAATTACACTAGACTAGGGAATGTGAAACAGCATTCCTCAAACTCAGACAAGAGATTGTTAGTAACAGGGTCCTCTACAAGTTCAATCCAGAGCTTCCAATTGTGGTCCCTTGCGATGCCAGTCCGACGGGAGTCGCTGGAATATTTTCTCAAATCTTGGATGGACACGAAAGCCCAGTTACCTTCGTATCTCGTACGTTGACACCAGCAGAATGTAACTACAATCAAATCTCCTAGCTCTTAGCTCAAACCATTGTCATCCTAGGGAATTGCATCCGCCTAGTGATCGCCAGATACCTACCTGCCTGATTAAAGTATCCGTCAACCAGTGGCGTACCCGGAGGGGGGGGATAGGTCGATCACCCCCTCGGGAGGCCATTTTTAGCCAAGTTCTTGCGAAATCCCAGCAATACGAAGGGCATTCATTACAACACCCGTTCCCCGCCGGTCCTTAGTAGGCTGCGGAACGCCGGAATCGGCCCCTCCGGAAGGATTTCTAGGTACGCCCCTGCCGTCAACCGTTCCGTCACGATGAGTCAAACGGACCACATTGTTGTTCTCAACTCCGACGATCAGAACGTCAAGGTAGACTACCAAGGAACATAATGTTTTTAAAAAACCAGCATGCAATATAGCTTCAAACATTTACTTTAATCAGTAAAACCCTGTTCACTTGAAGCGATTTCACTATAGTCTGCCCACTTAGTGATGGACTCTCGAACGTGTTGCTTCATTTCGATAGTTCGATTTGTTCACTCCCACCAAAAATATTTAAAGAAATCACGTTACGTTACGTACAGACGCTACACAGGGGTCATTTGTTTTAAAATTATTCCCGGTGCGTTATTTTGGGAGAAGGGGCAAAGAGGAAGATCATTCCACTAAATTCAAGGGCGGGCGAGAGTCCATTCCTAAGTGGACAGACTATAATGAAATAGCTTTCAATCCCCTCAAAAACGTGTGATTTTCATGAAAGCTAATCAAGACCCTTATGATTTTCCCCGTTATGCCGTGAAAATCGCATCGTGTGAACAAGGCTTAAAGAAGGGAGAGTAAAACGAAAAATTATCAGGGCTTCAGTATTTAGTGATCTACCCTAGTTATTGGCGGGGTGCCAAAAAAGGATGCCCGTCCTCAAGGACGTCTGCCCTCACCTATTGCTGCTCAGCCCGGAAATATTTTTGTGACTGACAGGACAGTATTATGCCTCCGCCCGAATGCGAAGTGTCAGTTGCGTCACCTCGTGCGGTCGTTCCATTAAAAGATGACCGGCTCCTTCAGAACTAAGTGCCTAGCTTACAGAAACAATGAAAAGTCAAATAACTTGGTTTCAACTTTCATTAAGTGTATCATTGCAAAATGAGTTGGTCGAACGAAAAAGTCATCGACTTCATTAATGCAGTTCACTTAAGGCCGGTTTTATGGGATATTGAGGACCATAACTATAGAAATCGTACCTCCAAAAAGGACGGGTGGGAGGCACTGGGTGCGGAGTTCGAGATCACAGCGGACGAAGCCATTAAAAAATTCAGGAATCTTAGAACATACGCTCAAAATGAAATGATGAAGAAAAAAGAAAAAAAAAAGAAAAGAAAAAAAAAAAAAAAAGCAAAGTGGAAGTAGAGCCAAAAAGGGGAAGCAATGGTTCGCATTTGAATCAATGCAGTTCATTCTTGCCAGAGACGAACCAGACCGGACACGGAAAACGTTGTGGAAGTAAGTACATTTTAATTTTCTACACATTCTTACGGTATTACCCAACAGTGCTCTACCAAATGGAGTAAATCTGAAGACTCCTCCATCTGATATTCGTCCTTGACACCCAACGTGAACGTACAGAAATCTGTAATGCGCATCTACCACGGCAAATAGTACTATACTAAAAAACTGTTTGTAGTTGTAATATTTGCTTCCGCTGTTCGGCGGGCAAACTATAGCTATGTGTTTTCCGTCCATAGACCCAAACACAATGGGGGAAGTTCCATATACTTTCGTACTCATTCGCAACTGACTTCCACTCTTCTTCAGACGAAGGCAACTGTGAAAAACAAAATAAAAAATGTCATCGTCCATGTTTATACACATACTTTAGATACCTTATTATTTTTATTGGATTTTACTACACTATAATACTTAAACATATACATATACAGGGTGTTCCCCGGTGGCGTTGACTATATTGCACACGATGAAAGTACATGCCAAGAGCTGTAAAATTTCCCCTTTCACTTTTTTATTATCTCCAGCCGTTACCGAGATATGATTTTTTGAACACTTTTCAAGGAAAAAAGCAGTTTTCATGAGAAAACCACGTTTTCACGGGTTTCATGTGGTGCGTGTAGAAATTGAATGACAGATTCGGATTCTGCACAAAATTTACCGTAAGATGCAATGCGATTCGTTTCGGAATTACCTTGACACACCTATCAAGTCAAAGTTTTTCTTTGCACAAAATAAGATTTCTTGCTAAGTTGTCCCCTTGATTTTCACTAGTGGGAAAAAATCGCAGGTGACGCACCTGCACTATAAAAACATCTCCAAGCAGTCAGCTTTCGAATGATGTATCACTAAACCAGCTTCTGGTTTATTTTGGCCACCAAAATCAGCTTTATTTTTAAAAAACTACCCTCTGAGACAAATACCAGAAGCCCCAAAGCCATTTTTTAAACTCGTTACTCTCATAAGCTATGCCTCGTAGCCATCCTGCAGCAATCTTGTATTCTCAGTGTGTGGGATCTTCATCAATAAAGTCCACGCTGTGGACTCCCAAACGTAGAAATCCGGAGGCGTCAAGATCAGGTATCCTCACTTGGCTTCAAAATGGGCTCGTTATAGTCCACTATGCATGAGCTGCACTCTTATGTTCTTGCGAGAGATCTTCATCAAACAAGCCCATGATGTGGACAGTGTCCAGTGATACCAGAGTCAGATCATGTTTCCTCATGCTGACCCCAAAATGAGTTCTTGAGATAATTCTTGCACTATGAGCTGAAAGTTGTACATTATCCACGCCCATTATTTCTGCTGACGGCTTACAGCATGAGGGAGTCCGCGGGTCTTCAATAAGTGGATTCAAATCGAGAAACATGTAGAGAGAGAAATTGATGTGATATCCAATTGCCAATTATCCCTATCCAGGTTTTAGCTATAGGCATATTATCCAGACCGAGTCTCAACTTCTGGATGAGAGCAGGACTGAATATTTATCATTCAAGTCCTCAAGAAGAAAAATTGGAAGTCCTCAAAAGAGATGATCGGCATCCATTTCACCTAAAAGAAGTCCAGCAGCTGCTACTCTATGCGGTAGCCAATGAGCGGGTGTCCTGCCCATAACTGCCCCCTCACATGGGATGATGATTCCCATAACGGAATAATCATCGTGGAATGGATGAACGAAAATTTTGAAGACCGGTGGATTAGGCGTCAAGGTCCCGTCATCTGGCCAGCGAAAAGCCCCGGTCTAACGTGTTAACGGGAGTCAAGAGTACTCCTGCGATAACCGCTCGCTACTTGTTATCGGAGTAACGTGTCCAGCGCAGGGTCCAACTTTTCCTCGCCGCGGAGTAACGTGGTTGTCACCCCTTGAGAGATGAGTTCAGTATCAACCCCTCCCGTTTTCTCTAGTGATAAAGTGTGTGTTTAGTTCAAAAAGTTCTCACACGACACCAGCGCTCTTTGATCAAAAATTTCCAACTAGTTGGAATTTTTTGAACAAAAAACTTACTGAGGGTTTTACACGGTTACATTTTTTGAACAAGCCCGTTTGTTCAAATTTTTGAACAAAAAACTTACTCGAGTAAAAAGGGGCTTTTTACCAGGCAGTTCACGCTCTTTCTTTGAGTTTTTTGAAGAAAGGGTTACCACTTCATAATGCAATATTTTGGAAGAGCCCAATGATGGTTGGAGTTGGTCGGGGAATATTGACTGCAGTACCCCTTTAGTACTATTCCTTCTGATCTCCCAATTTCCTGATAAAGATAGGTCAGTGAGGCAAACGATGTTCTCCTCAAGAACCACCGTGTCGATTTGAGGCCTTGCTCCACTTGTTCGACCGCCCCTTTGATGATATTGTCCACCCGAGGTGGATGGTCTGTCGCGGTTCTAAACTGCGTAATACACGTTAATTTTTTGGAGAATTGCATCATTTGACTGTCAAAAACCCAACACTAACCAACTGGCTATCGACGGGCCACAATAGTCGTTGCGATCCTTGGAACGCTAGATCACGCAGTCGGTCTGTTTTGATAAAATAAGTTTCACGTAGGTAATGACATTGTTTCATTTAAGCAAATTATTTTATCATTCCCGGTTATTACTCACTATACAGAGTCCAAATTTGGGGACGCGCACGTAAGTCGAAGGCGAGAATGGAACGAAAATTCTTTGCACTTTTGTTGGTTCGGTTGCGCACGTCGTATAGCGACAACGAGAATGTTCCGACTCTGTTCACCCACTCTCTTTCAACGTAGGAGAGGAAAGGCCCGAAGACGCCTTCCTCGTCCACTGTGGCCGCCATGTCCTTAATAATTTCGAACCCCCTCTCACTATGAAAATCTCTAGGAAGACCTTCAATTGTGTGAGGGGGCAAATGAGGTAAGCCATCACCTGCAAAGGAAGTAGTTCACATTACATTTTTGCGATTACTTGCATGTATGGTGAATAATGAAATATGTAACCATTCGAACGATGCGTCGCAACGCGTCGTTTGTCCGGAGGACAGTTCTCAATCCATCCCGCACTGTCAAGCGACGGATATAGCCTGGATCAAAGAAACACAAAATTTCTTATTGCTTGTACAATTCGGAACAAAAAGTACAGAATGTATAAGATAAAAGGTGTTAAAATAGCATGTCTTTGGTGACGCGTGGTGGAATGCTTTAATTTTTTTTGTCCTTTTTTTTAGGTTCCAACTTACCCATTGAACTAGTCTGGAACAGTTCCAGAACCATTTTACCATATTAACAAACAAATCCATTGCGTTTTATTGGTATAGAAGATGATTCTGTTACGGTTCCAAACAAGTTGTAGAGTAGGTTGGGACAGACCTATAATGTTTTTTGATGAAAACATCAGGGGGCCTGTTCTGTAACTTTTAAACCGCGATGAACTTACTTGATTATAATGGAACCAGCATCCAATTTTGCGTGGTTCTGGAAAGATTCGTAGGACTGCGTTTCGCAGGGCCGTTTCAAAATCAGTAAAAATTACGAGGGACTCCCACGTCACGCCGGTTCCTTGAATCGCATTCCTGACGGCCCTCAGGAGTGCGACGTACGTCTCTGTCCTGTGGTCCGACAGGAAAGCGAACATCCATGGAATTGCCTGGTTAACATAAAAAATGGTATTAGAGGAATATAAGTGTTTTCCCACATGAAAATTAGGTTTGGGTCATTTTCTTATCTCTTTACGAGATAAGAACCAGGTTTTCGAAACCTGGACTTATTCTCTAAAAAAAAAACAATATGTTTTTCATAACAATGTTTCTATTTCATTCATTTGTTCGAAGAAAATGAACGGAATACATAGTGTTACGAATACCGTATTGCTAACTTTTTAGAGACTAATCCCTTGTGATTTCATTTAAAAATTAATGAAATCGCGTATAGAAAATCCAATGCGAAAAAGTTACATAATAGGGGGTGCAGATTCCATAATTGTTTTTTATTAAATATCCTATCGTAAGTCACATGAGTTCAATTAATATTTTTGATGAAATCAGGTGGCTCACGACAGTGCATCCTACGCCTTCAAGTTTCAGAATCACCCTACTGGTAACAAACATAATGACTACGCAAGTACGAAACAACGAACAATACAAAGGTTGACGTGAATACCCTAAATATGTGGCAGTTCTTTTCATTTTCCAACATTTGAGTCCCTCCCATGGGATAACAGATTAGGCTTCCCGTCCATTGGAACCGAATTGGGCCGAATAAATGTTTATTCCAGCGGAAGCTGTGCCAGTGACGGCTTATCTAAACATTCATTCGGCCGAAAATGGCCGGGAATGGTTCAAATGGTCGGGAAGGCTTATTCTCTATGCGTAAACGTACCGTATCTTCTAGGATCAATTGAATAGTAAATAATTGAGCCATCCTCGGCCTTTTTGGCCTAATTTGGTAGGTTCCGTCTAGCCCTGAAGATCAATAAAAACATTGTTACGACTTCTTTACAGAAACGACCCACAGTTTACCAAGATTACATCACCTAATCCATGAATTTGTACACCATTAGCCACAACGTCTCTCAGGATTTTTGGATCACAGAAATATACGCCGCAAAACGTATCGCCAGCGTGTAGCCTTCCCTGATAGAAAGGCTCGTGACCGCCTCGAATATTGGACAGAGCTGCATTGGAGCCATTCTCTAGGGAAGTAGCTAACTCCATAATAGATCGAGGGACGGGAGGTAAATGTTTGGATCTGGCGCGTCGCATTCTTTGCTTCACGGTATTGCAGAGTATGGAACCCTCCAAGTGAGGCGTTCTGGAACAAATTAGTTGAATTAAGCAATGAATTTTGGCACGACGCAACATAAAACGCATAATGATAGATAAAGAAGATACATGAGAAAATAAACACGTAGGTACCTCTGGCATTCTTGCCGGTAAATCTCGGCGATATTGCCGTCCTCCGACCCCGCCCGTTCAACCAATCGGGCCATAAAAGCATTTCCGTCAAACCGCCCTTCCTCACAAGCGTGATTGTGAGGACCCCCTGGTAAAATTGTGATAAAGGATTAAGATTCATATTCTACGACCAAATTGTAATTCATGAACATTACGGTAGAAGAGCTGCCCGGTATGAATGTGGGCTGTGCCTCTACATTGGTGCCGGCCCACGTAAATGCACCTAAAGTACCTGGGGGTAATATTGAAAACACCTTTCAAGTTCATTGGCAAATTTATCATAAAGCTCCACATTAGATGTTTTCTGTCATCCCACTTACTTCTAGAAAACAATTTGTTCGTCTCATTCGTGCACTTACAATTTCGGATCCGTTTCATGATGTTTATTAAAATAAAACACGTTCGCGCCGTAAACAGTTTTATTTCGTTGTCCCGGGTTATACCACGTCTAAACAATTATGAAGTTAAATATAAATTTAATGTAAATAACGAAACAAGTAATCCATCGAATTACAATTTTGGGGATCTCTGGGTCCGCTTTGTCCCCTTTCTGTCGTCAATTTGATCTTCGCCCGATGAAGAATTGAGATCATTCTGAAAAACCAGATAAACACTAACAAATTGAATTCACCAATTAGAAAATTAAAGCGTTCGAGGTTTTATCATTCAAGCGTTTTCTCTTGTTTCCTGAATAACGAAGTTGTAATCAATATGCAATCTGATTTCGTATACAGGGTGGAAGGGGATAAGTGTGACAAAAAGTGTGGGTGAAAATAGACCTCATTTGCGACCTAAATGACTCTATACACCATGGTCCAAAAATCAAAACCCTTCGAGATTTGTATTTTCCAACGATTTTTAACGCGGACATCACTTTTTTCAACTTTAAGCGAAAAACTCGATTTAAATTTGAATATATGCTACTTTAGGCGATGGATTCGGAAAGAGTACACTATTATAAATTAGACAATTAGTCGAGTAGTCACAACAAATCTTTATTATTATTTATTTTTTCCGACTAGTTTCGGGGAAGCTCCCCATTCTCAAGAAACCAGCTGCCTTAACAGAGAAAGATACAACCCCCACATCAAGCGTAAATTTGCTAAACTATTTCTTGAGAATGGGGAGCTTCCCCGAAACTAGTCGGAAAAAATAAATAATAATAAAAATTTGTTGTGACTACTCGACTAATTGTTTAATTTATAATTAAAACGACACAACAAAAGCAAATGTTAAATCGAGTACACTATTTTCTGCCAGGATTTGCCAAATTTAGATAGACATTAACTAAGAGAGTAGTACAAATCATCTTTGCGGGAGGCGGAGTCATTACAGAAAAACGCCTCTCCTGATCCCCCTAACCTGGAACCCCCCCTTTATCCACGTACCGTCGTAATGTACCTGTTGAACACCTTAGAAAACCCTCACCACTCTCTAGTGATTGGAGGAGTGAAGGACGAATACAGGAATGAAAGACAGGGAGAAGGAACTTGTGCGATAGCGGAAACTCCGTTATAATTACCATTTAGAGTCCGCTTCAATTGCCATTGGCTCTGAAATTAATTATTGTCTCCGCCCCTTTTATTTTGATGGTGAATGCAATGCTTCGAAAATCACAACTTGTTATTAAGCAGGGGCGGCTCGTCCACTAGGGCATTTTGGCACACGCCCCACCAAAAACAGGACCCCAAAAAAATGCAAAAAAACGAAAAAAAGTGCCAAATGACTTCAGAAAAATTAGAAATTAAAAAAAAAATAAATACAAAGTTAGCTTATTTTTTGCAATTTTCAGAAATTACCTTCTCATTTTGCTTCCAACAGGCGGAGATTCAACCATTCTTGGTGGAAGAGAAACCACCATATATTTCAAGGGACAAATGAATATTTCCAGTGTGGTCCTGTGCCCCGAACGCGCAGAAAATTTGGTGCGCAAAAGGCTCTTTTCCCTCCCTTCCGTTCGACGCTTCATCAACAAATCCGGGCACCAACCCGGGGCTCCAATGCATTTCTATGTGGAACTGGGAATGAGCGTTCGACAACTTTTACTCTTTGTAGAAGTGTTGGCGTTTCATTATGCTGGGTTTAGTATGGGGAGTAGAAAAACGTTGTCTAGTAGTGATAGGAGGGAAAAGGAACCTCTCGGTCTTCTCTAGATTTCAGCCGGTTTTTTGTCGGTGTATTATTTATTGCTGTCGTGTCGGTATTTTTTTTTTTCCTTCGAGGTGCGCTTTGTGATTCGTGCGAGGTGGTTCAGCCTTTTAATGAGCGCAGTTTCAAATTTCACATTTGAATAAAGGAGAACAAGTGTTTTAATTCAGCAATAAAGGTACGCAGTTTCAAGTTAGTTTTAGCATGAATAGTGTCAAAATCTGCAGGCTCTTGGTATTTTCTCGAGAGCATTGAGATCAAGAATCTCGGTCGATTTACTCCTTCTCTAAACTTGGCGCCGACAGCTAGTAAAGGAAAAGGCAAACCATCCGGAACTCGAAATGTAGACAACTATTCAAAAGTTGAGTGGTTCGACACGTCCAAGTGGTGTCGGATTTGAGTTTTTCTCAAATGGCCATGCAGGGCAATACCTATTGAACGCTTGTGTATGCACGTTGTCCAACAAATAATTTTCCCTCAAGGCATTCTGGCTTTTACCTAAACAACGAATTCCTATTCGTGAACTACTATTCAGCCTATGATTGAAAAGAAAAGCATAAACAAAATCCGCTTCTTTCTACACTTACGCCCCAAATTATATAAAATCCTTGGTTAACGATTCTTGGTCTGTTCCTCCCTGCATGAACCTCTCCCATCAAAACATTTTTTTGGGGCATGCCACTGCTATTGTACCCTCGAAATATCACACAGAGGTCTATACGTATGAAATCTAGGGTTTGCTGAAAATTTGAGCAATTTTTATCAACTAAAAAATCACATCACGCGGCGCTACGACCCAAAAACTCCAAAGTGCTTCGTTTCCCGCCGTGTTAGTCGGAGCAGTTAGTAAAGCAATGACAAAGTGTCATACATCACCATATCATTGTTGAAGGGGGGAATAAATTATTAATCAATAAATTGCAACGACAATAATTAATAACAAACACCCCCTCATATGTTTTGGCTCCTTCACCGAAACATTCAACTCAACAGAATTGAATGTCACATAAATATTTTAATATTCTTAATTTCTTAGCTACAGTCGGGATGAATTTTCAATAAGGACCAGAATTAAATTACAGTCTGCTAAGGCTTGTACATAATTTTGAAATCATCACGCAATATGAAAATGGAACTGAAACGGGGTCGTTTTCACAGGCAAAGCTTAGAAATCAGGCATCTTTATCATAAATGAAATGTAATAAAAACTGTTACTCACGTGAGAAGGATCGAACCAATTTTGTAACACTGAAAGAACAATAAACAACAAGAACAATAAAGAACAACAAAAAACAAGAACAAAGAACTATAAAAATATTTGGATGAAAACGTTGAAACCGAAAACGCGGGAGATTGACAGTGACAGTGACTTTACTAGAGTGACATTACAAGCTGTCAAACTCAAGGCCGAAGAAAAAATTTTGCCCGCGCTTTTGGGGTAGCTTCTATGAAGTAGTGAGAGGGGCGAGAGAGGAGTTGACAGTTCACTTGAAGAAGGCGCGTCCCCTCTCTCTTCAACCATCTCACTCTAAGCCGTGCAGAGGCAGCCAACAGATATAACTCATAAACTACTTCGAGCTAATAACTCAAAAATAAGTTGAGCTCGTCGTTACGCGTTTTTCTCCTGCTCTATGGTGAATTTTTCATGTTTTTTGGCTCAAAATGTCTTTGAAAATATGGGATGCTCCCCTCAAGTGTCGGGTTTTTAAAATGTTTGATAATAACAATAAAAAATTCGCTGCATTTTGAACAAATTTCGTAGTATGAATTTTTTAAGGAATTAGTGAGTATCGGGGAATAATAGTATATTATATATCGAGGGAGTATAGACGTGGTTTATTTTCTGAGAGACAAGTTTATCAGCCCGAGCGAAGCGAGGGCTGTAATGTCTCGAGGAAAATAAACGGATTTACTCCAAATTTATACAGGGTGTTTGGGGAGGAATGATCCGGATTGAAATATGTTGTAGTACTCGGCAGGGCGGATCAAAAAAGCCATATAAACATGGGGCCACAAATGCTTTGTTTCGGAGATAGAGCCAAATTAATGAATTTTTAGCCACTCTCCCTTTTTCCACCAATAACTCGTCGAAACAACCCCATCGTCAAACATAGAACAAAATGAGTGACATTTCTGAAAAGAGCACAAAATTTTCTTCAAAAATGCCTAGTTCTTTCAAGCTAATAACGGGTTTAAGTATCCTCATTTGTTTATCGAAAGAGGTGACAATGTTGTTCCCGAAATTTTCCTTTTTTTTCGGCGACGATTTCATCATACTTAATCATGCCACACCATTTGGCGGAACTCAGGGAAAACATGTCCATTTTGTAAGCTTTCAAACGGCTCAAGAATATTGGCAATCGGTGCTGTTTTGACCGAGATATCGCGGTGAGTATTCGAAAAAGCAAGGCCAAGTGCTCAAAAACAGGCATGTTGTACCAACAAGAAAAAATTCACGTGAAAGGTTCATTGTAATTTATTGTTATACGATTCATTTATCAGCCAACATATTGATACGAACTGATCGGGAACTTACTATTCATCACGTTCCCCCCTCCCTATAATCAACTTTTTAGCTATCATTTTTAGCTGAACGATAATCAAATGTTGTTCCAGGAGGGCGGGTCAATTTGTAGGAATTCAAACTACTTAAAATACATTTTCACGATTAAATTTGAGGAAATTATTACATCTTCCGTCATCATATAGGACTCATGACTTTCAGGTATAAAGCCTACATATCCCACAAGAAGAGTGAATAACGTCTCAATGTCTTCTCATTTCTTACCATTACCCCTTCACTGTTAATGGCAATTAATTAAACCAACTTAGGCTGGTAAAATGGTGAGGTAAAATTTATTTCTAAAAATATTTTAATAACAATATCAAAGAAACACTTGGCCTTGCTTTTTCGAATACTCACCGCGATATCTCGGTCAAAACAGCACCGATTGCCAATCTTCTTGAGCCGTTTGAAAGCTTACAAAATGGACATGTTTTCCCCGAGTTCCGCCAAATGGTGAGGCATGATTAAGTATGATGAAATCGTCGCCGAAAAAAACGGAAAATTTCGGGAACAACATTTTCACCTCTTTCGATAAACAAATGAGGATACTTAAACCCGTTATTAGCTTGAAAGAACTAGGCATTTTTGAAGAAAATTTTATGCTCTTTTCAGAAATGTCACTCATTTTGTTCTACGTTAGACGATAGGGTTGTCTCGACGAGTTATTGGTGGAAAAATGGAGAGTGGCTAAAAATTCACTAATTTGGCTCTACCTCCGAAACAAAGCATTTGCGGCCCTATGTTTATATGGCTTTTTTGATCCGCCCTGCCGGGTACTACAACATATTTCAATCCGGATCATTCCTCCCCAAACACCCTGTATACATAACTTTATGTACAACCGGAAAAGCGGAATCAATGGAAATTCCAAGATAATAATTAGGAAAGCGGGTACGCAACAGAAAAGTTTGCGTTATCTCGCTGCTCGTAGTAATACATCGCTCAACTGCTCAAGTGAAGGAGGTTTGAATTGATAGAAGGGCGGTGTGATTGTTGTGGTTGAATCTGAACAGAAAATATATTTGTACGTTGAATTATTTAAATGAACAATGTAGGTAAAGGCGCGTTTACATGGTTTAATCTTATTGCTCAATTTCATGGATTCAATGAAATTGAAACATGTAAACATTTGTACTTATCATAATCTTGCTCTATCAAATTGCCTGAGCCATTCATTGAAATTAATTCCATCATATTGGGCAACAAGATTAAACCGTGTAAACGGGTGTAAGTAATTCTTTTTGGTCAATTTTTATATTGATTCGGCAATTGTTGCAATTTGAAATTGTAATTTACTTCTTTCGGGGTGACATACAGTAAGTGTTCTTCTTCGGGTTTTCAGTTATCTATTTGTACTTTGTGCTGGGCCCCGGTCCCCGGTAAGTCGTCAACCCCTGGAATTCTTCTTGCGGTTTACTCTTCACTTTTCATGGAGTTTTCAACGTACCCTTCGGCAACGCTGGACGCTAGACTTCCAATCTCCGTGACTCTTCAGAGCGAGGAGGTCGCCGCCCGAATTTATGGCGTGCCGGCGTTCACAACAAGACAAATGAAAAAAAGCCAGGGGAGCGGAATGCAGAGTAGCCAACGTCATTCAAGTAAATCACTCTACAAAATCAGTATTTCTTGTCTTTCATAGTTGGTAACAATGACCTTTACTCCCGAAAGATGAGGGAATAAAGCTGGTGACTTTCCCTAGGGAGTAATAGGCAGGCTTACCATAAAATTTTGAAATTGATAAGGACTGCTTTATCTCCGGGTTGTACATAAACTATTTTAGTTGAGAGGAAAGCCTGTTAACTAAAATTGTATTCCTGTTCTTAGGGAAGCCATTACACGGAAAAAGCAAAAGTGTGGCAAAGTACTACTCCAGTTATGGGTAAAGCTACCATTCATAGGAAATGCCAAAGTCGTATAGATACCAAATCATTTCTCTTCTGATAACGCGTGGTCACTAAAGCTAGAGGGAAAATTGCTCCCACCAAAGTGCTGAGTGGAAGAACTTGGGTTCTATACAACTTAGGGAAATGCAATGGGAAAACAAAGTACTAAAGGAAAGCTATCATACGTATGAAATGCTGTAGGTTAGCTAAATACTATCTCAATTCTGGAAAAAGCTACTATGCATATTATGCAATGCTACAGGTATAAGCAAAATACTATTCCCGCTCTGCGGAAAGCTACATGTGGGGGGGGGGGGCAGCAGAATTTCTCCCCCCTCGTGGAGCTGGTAAAATTGCCTTAAACGTTGTGGAGGGGTCCCCCCACCTGGAGCTGGTAAAATTGCCTTAAACGTTGTGGAGGGGTGGGAGGGAAGGTTTTAAAGGGGGGAGGAGTTTCGCCCCCTCGCCCCTCCGAGAGAGGTCACAGATCCGCCTTGGCAGGAGCCCTATTCAGAGTTGTTGGGAAAAATGCCGAAATCAGGCAGGTTTCAAGCACGCCGAATAAGAAAAAGCATGAACCCGGACTTGTGGGATATTTCCTCCCCGACAACTCAGAATAGGCGGGGGCATGGATAGTGAAAGAACCCATGCTTCTACGACACACTATCCACTGCAGATAGTGATGACTAATGAGTGAGAAAGGACGAGTTGGGAAGGTGGTTTCTGTTTTAATCGTATGAAAGTTCTTCAGAAGTATTAGTAGTAAAAAACAATGTTTTTATTTTTTTGTAAAACAACTGACATGAATTAATAATGGTAAATGATGGGGTAGGGGGGAAGCTTGCTACATCCCATCTTCAAAGATCGAGTTTTTTCGGAGCCACGACAGGTTCTCGTGATCTCTGCACCCGTATCGATTTTGAATTGTATTTCGTCACTTCCTTTAATTTTCAAGGCAATGGACCAGAGTTCCATCGTTGCCCTATTTGATGAATGGTGATCGTGAAAGGTTCTTTGCCTGTGTCAGCGTTAGCGTTAAGTTCGTAACATTCCAAAGATCTGCGCCATGTTTTAATCGTATGAAAGTTTTTCAGTAGTATTAGTTGAGAACGATCAAAACAATGGTTTTTTTTTTTTGTAAAACAACTGACATGAATTAATAATGGTAATTGGTGGGTGGGGGGTGGGGGGAAGCTTGCAACAGTTTCTGCTAGCTCGGCACTCTAAACACGCTGATTTTTTTTTTTTTTGTTCTCATCTCCAACAATCATGTTCACTCACCATCCCCGACTCTATATCACCCCACTCAACGAACCACACGTTTTCTTTGTCACTCACATAGCTCTCGGAACCAATAATCATTATGTAGGTAATATTAGAACTTACGTTATTTCCGCATTCTTTTTTCTGGCTGATTTTTCAAATTCTTGTACTTTAGCTGGAGCTGCTCTGCCGTGCGGGGGACCAGAAGTCCAACGCTGTTAAATTCGTCAGCCAGCTCCTTCCAGCTAGCTTCTTTCTCCTTCAACATAACACCGTCAGTTCATTTTTGAATGGCTCCATTGGAACCTCATCCTGACATCGACATGCCGACGTGGCTATGACCAATTCACATCCCGACCATACAGTTCTGACAAGTACCTTATCTGAGGACGATGTTCTTTTAAAAATTGACAACATGGCGAAAGAAAATGATAGTCTCAAAGTACAGTAGATGGAACTTGAGACGACACGTACCCCTGCTGGAAATATTTTAAGCGTCTCATATTTGAAAGGAGTTCCTCGCCTTTTCCGCTACTACACCGGGCTGCCCAGCGCCGATACGTTCGACATGTTGCTAAAATGGTGCAATCCAACAAAGCTGCGTTACTACGAAAAATGGACCGTAACTAGCAAATCAATGACTCCGGAAAATCAATTACTGCTGACTCTCATAAAACTCCGGCTCAATCTAGACTTCGAGGATCAATCTGTCAGATTTCAAGTTTCTAGGACGGTGGTTAGGAATGTATTTATCACTTTTCTCCACGCTCTTCACACAATTTTATTTCGTCTCATAAAAATGCCAAGTACATTGAAAAATCAAACTACACTTTCGGCGTCTTTCAGCAATTTTTCGAACTGTCGGTGTATTCTAGATTGCACCGAAATTCAGAGTGCGAAGCCTGGAGACAGCTGTTGTAAGATCGGGCCAAAATATCAATGAACTGAGAAGTTCAGCTACCAAAGGAGTTAATTTAATTTTCTTGCTGGCTTCGCTCTTGGACAAATTGAAGTCGTAAGCAAGTAAATCTAGTTGGTGATTATTTCTAAGCTTTGTTAAGCATAACAAAATATCATCATTATTCACTCCTAAACATTCTGAAATCTTTTCAAACGGAGAGATGTATGTTAAGCCTAAAAATATTTTGAATCCTCCGAGCCTCACCCACGTCCATTTGAAGTATACCCTTCGACCTCTGCTACATCAGAAGTGGGTGCATCCACAACCACTACAGACCCACCAAACCACAAAACAACGACCTTCACATCTGAATAGTCTCCACGTCAAACACTGGCCCTTCCACAACAGCAGCCCACCTCAATCATGAAGGGATAGCCTCCACACCATATGCGGACACGCAAATAACGAAACCCGAAGACATCATAACTTTCCCAAAGATCCAGATAAAGAGGAAACGCACTAAAAGAGGCTTGAAGTCCGTCCTTCTTACTTCCACGCCTAATAAAAATCGTCTGGAAAAGGAAAAGAGGGACGACCTGACTGCTAAAACCCGGGGTAAAAAACGTATTTTTCGCACTCCGAAACAAGCAAGGAAGGAGCATTTCAGTTCATCGGAGTCTGACTCAAACTTTTCCGTCCATGACAGCAGCTCAGATTTTGACTTCGACTTTTGCGAGGATGATGAAGTCGAAGGAATTGCTACACCACTCAAAGTCGATGACTTCGCTGTCATCAAGGTTTTCGGTTAAACTAAGAATTCAACTCGATTGTGCACTGCCAAAATACTCGATGCTCACGGTAATGGATACCAAGGGCAGTTTTTCAAGCGCATCTCCAATAGTCTCCGGTTCATTGAAACTCCTGAACAGAGTTACAAAGGGTAAATATCACGTTTACTCGAAATTGTCAAAGCCCATCACAAATACGTCGACCCGTTTTCAAAATACGATATATGCTTTCCGGATGATCTGTCGGGGTTTTACAATTTATTAATTTTCTTGTTATTTGTGGAGTGTTTAGTCATTTTACAATAACGCAATGTTGACCCTTTGTTGATTGTTCGCTAAAAATGTTTACTTTGAATTATTATTTTTCATATTTATGTGTGTTTGGACTGCGTAACAGAATTGTCTAACTCAAAATTCCATTTTTAAAGGAAGCCATTCTTTTGTTGGCTTCTAATAATTTTATTGTTATTAAAAATTTTAAGCAACCACATTTAGTCCAGTCAAATTAGAATTTTACCTTGCAAAAGGTCCGGTATTATTTTTTATGCTGTGTATATAGGTAAGGAGTGTTGAGAAAAAAAATGTAAATTCTGGAGCCCGAAAACCCCGATTTTTCGGCACTTTTTTTAGTTTTGTTTAAATATCGCTAAAACCACCGGCTGTAGAGGAAATTCTCCTTTATAACACAGGTAGGGCATTAAATTTTCTACATCTTTTGCATTGAAAGTATTTTTCTACGGCCAATTTCGAGGCTGCTACAGCCTCTCAGACCATTTTTTCTGTAATGGTTGAAAGTCTTTAAAATCGCCTGATTCCGACCAAAAAGTGTTCGGTGAGCTTCATTTCTTGCCGTCAACATTCATCCCTCTGTCACTACCGAATTTTCAAGCCCTGTCCCCTCTACTCGTTTGAAAATTTCAAACTCACTTTTTTTTCGGCCAAGCTGAAACCTTAGGAAAGTCGGGTCCTCGACGTTGTCACTACTCGACACACAAGTCGAGGGTTTGCCATGACGCTTGCTTGCAAGTGTTCGCCAAAACTGGTGTCGAAGATTTGAAAGAAGAGCTTTTGGCTGGAGCCTTCAACGACGTGCATAGAAATGATTCACTTTATTTCACAGAAGAACAATTATGATTCAGTTTGCTGTTTACCATTAAACCCGTTTTTACTCGATCGTCGGAGAGATGGGAGTGGGAATGTATAGCGGGTGGAGGTACTGAAAAAGTTGGTTAAATGAAGCTCAGGAATTTCCAACAGAATCAACTGGAAATCTTAAAGCGTCAAGGCGCAGCTTAAGGTGTTGAGCCCGTGGGGACAGCTGGGGGCATCTACGGAACGTTAACGTACGCAAATACAATAAATTCTCACTCAATTGATCCCCCTGCCTAGCTCACCAACTCCGCCATCCGACAATTTATTTTTCCATCTTGCATGAAAAGCCACTGAAGATATAATAAAAATGCTCTTCTTTCAACTTTTCAACATCGGTTTTGGCGAACACTTACTGACAAGCATCATGGAAACCCTCGACTCGTGTGTCGAGTAGTGACAACGTCGCGGGCCCGACTTGCCAAGGTTTTAGCTGGTAGTGACAGAGGGATGAATGTTGACCACAAGAAATGAAGCTCACCGAACATATTTTGGTCGGAAACTTGCGATTTAAAGACTTTTAACCATTACAGGAAAAGTGGTCCGAGATGCTGTAGCGCTCTCCACATTGGTCGTAGAAAAATACTTTTTCGCTCTACCTGCTTCGAAAGTTGCCCATTACAATAACATAATAACTCCAGTAAGTTGAATTTTTCATAACCTGGTACTTTATAGCTTCAGTTTTTGAAAACTGTACAGTAAAGGTTTAAAACTGACATGAAAAGTTGTTTGCGTGACAGTTTTCTACAACCTTGTGCAACCTTTGTTGCACTGGTGAATGTTATCACCTCATTCGTCATTATACTGTGTAGAAATAGGTATCTTAAGACTTGTTTTTTTTTTGTCAAAAGAATAAAACTGGGGACGACGGTTGCGCGAAAAATAACGTACATCACTCGACTACTAAGTGGAATCATTTTTCGATCCGCGGCTTAAAAATATAGTGTTTTCTGAGGAAAAAAAATCAGACGCCGCAAAAAAATCGGCCATCAATTTTGTGGCGGCCGATTTGATAAAACCTGAAGTCGGTGGAGCAGATACTGATGGCACTGCATCAGAACTAAAGGCCCCGCCACACCGAACGCGAACTGCCGCGCGGACTGGTCCGCATGCGGAAAAACTATGGTAACGGGGTATACCTCACCCACGTTGTCATGGTTTTCTAGCGAGCTGACCAGTCCGCGCGGCAGTTCGCGTTTGGTGTGGCGAGGCCTTAAATGCTACGCGCAGTAGTAACACTGAGACCGACGATTTTAAAATATTCGCTGCGTTTGACAGGAAGGCAGCGTCACACAAGCCTGTTGGTACATCATATTCGCGGGCAACTGTTGATAGTCCAGTAAAATAAGTACTAAAAAGGGGGGTCAGGTTGCAATAATTAGGGTAGATGATTTTTTTATTTTATGTTGTCTGGGATGGTGCTGGTATGACGTGTTCAAATTGTTGACCTCGAAAGACATCGGGACCATCCTGGAATTCTCGAAAAACCACAAAAATTTGGGACTTTTTTAGGGATTGATATAATGAATAAATCTGTCGCCGGCATTTTAATTAGTAAATTAATTAAACTGATATTATCCGGACGACGATGGAAGGGCATAGCCCAACACGATTCGAGTTTAGAGAAAAAATGGCTCTCCGGCGGGATTTGAACCCGCAACCTCTGGATTACCAGTCCAGCACGCTGCCATTTGCGCCACGGAGACGCCTATGGGAGTCGTACTCCGAGGGATAAGCTAAGCCGAACCCCACCTAGGTCCATTGTTTCTCGAAACTCTAGGCGCTTCTCCTGATCGGTAAACCACGCCGAATTTAATCTTATCTAGATGTTGTTAGATTGATATAATGAATAAATCTGTCGCCGGCATTTTAATTAGTAAATTAATTAAACTGATATTATCCGGACGACGATGGAAGGGCATAGCCCAACACGATTCGAGTTTAGAGAAAAAATGGCTCTCCGGCGGGATTTGAACCCGCAACCTCTGGATTACACAGATTTATTCATTTTTTTTTAGTTTTTCGCTTGCAACTGCTCAATGACGCATTCTACGGAAAATTGTACCCTGTTCTTTTTTGAAGAGCATCAAGTTCTGCGTCGAATCATTTTTTCTTTTGTCGCAATTGGCCCAACCATTTCGCCGGTATTGATTTTTTTGAAATGGTCATTTTTACTCGCTTTTGGCAAAATTGTGTGAAAAAATAAAAGTAGTTCAAATCTCAGTTGAGTGATGTAATCTCTGACGCTACCTATAATACTGGTGATTTGTTGAGTTTTAACATTTGTGGACAAAGTTGGTGGGCATAGCCACTTTTTTTTAAAGCAAAACCTATTTTCATCGCCCTGTACAGAATATTTTCCGGGCCTTGAAAAATTTGGCAAATGGGGTTTCTGACTGTAAATTTTACCAGCTTTCATTGAAAAATAGTGCAATTTTCATCGAAGGTTTCGTTAGATAGTTATAGGCAAAAACGTTCGGCTGAAGAAAGGAGTTATTGGAAAATTACTCATTTTTCGGATTTCTCACTGCGTTTTATTGCCACTTATCGGGTCCTTATAAAAACGCCATACATGGCTTCTTATAGGAAATTTAACGAGCTTTCACATGAGTTCCTTTCAATTTTAATCGAATGGATAGTTTTTGAGTTATAGGCCGAAATGTGACAAAAAACGAATTTTTTGCAGCAAATTTCAAATCGTTTGACGTTATGGCCCTATCTTATGTTAATCTTCAAATGAAATTTCATATACTAGGTCTGATAGAAAACTCAATCAGCTTTCAGACCGTTTTTCATAGAAAAAAATTGGACTACTAGTTTCCGAGCTACTGGCAAAAATGTGCAGAAAAACGTGGTTTTTGGTCCGCCTTTTTTCGCTTTTTCGTCGCATAACTGATACCACTGATTTTTCCTGTAGGTTTTAAGGCTTTTCACTTATGTAAAATTCAATTCTGAACCACTTTGATTTCATGACATTTCCCGATTGGAACAGCCGTTTTTAAGCTGCTGCTGCCTTAGTAATTTTTATCAATTTTACCAAAAGTGGCTAAAAATGACCATTTAAAAACAAATCAATTCCGGTGAAACGGTTGGGTCAATTGTGACAAAAGAAAGAACGATTCGACACAGAATTCAATGCTTTTCAAAAAATGAGGGGGTAACATTTTCCGTAGAATGCGTCATTAAGGAGTTATGAGCAACAAACTGAAAAAAAGTGCCAAAAATGAGCAGTTTTTCGCGATTTTCTCAAAACGCACAAGGAAATTTTGTTGGATCTCTTCAGATTCGTGTTCCTCACCCCAAAAAACGTAGAATAAAGTGAAAAAATCGTAGACGAGATTTTTTTCCACGTGGAACTACCGTTTGACTGGACTATACTCTGCAATACTAATGACGAGTGGAAAATACGAAACAACGATTACAACTAAAAATTTGGAGTAGGAAATTAGGCATCAGCTGAAGCTATACGCCGAGTCACTTGTTTTTGAGTCCATACTACGTCCCTTCTCAGACCTCCACTATGGTATTTCAACAGTAATTTATTTTTTCCAATTTTTTCTTCTGGAGAGTTATGCCCCCCCCCCCTTTGGTGGCCCATTGCAAGTTCTGAAGAAAATTGAATTCTCTAAAACTTTATCTTCGATAAACATTCGATGGAATTAACATCAGAGACGATGAATAGAAAAGTTTCCCATAAAATGTGATGCAAAGTTTTTTTCTAGAAAATCACTTGTTTCGAGTACATATATTTTACTAACGGTTACAGATGGTAAAAACCCGTAAGAATTAAAAATGTATGAAATTGTGTGAGCTATAATTTTTTATACGCATACATGTTGTAAAAAACCAACCCCTTCCGTGATAAAGTCCTCAAACCTAAAAAAGATACCTTTAACCCTCCCTCTCCCCCCCTTGCACCACCCCTAGGGCCAAGGACTTTTAATATGTCATACCACTAGGCACACTAAACAACGTACCGCAGTTAGTTTTTGTACGTTTTGACTTTCCGCCTAGACCCCCATTTTTGGCATTCGTTGACTGGACTATCAATAGCAGAAACACAATTCCTGATTCCTTCTCCTTTATGCTTTGAAGACTGAAGAGAACAAGAAACAACTATACGTTTTGTTACACTTAACTAATGTTAAGAAGCGTGGTGTCAAAGCGGAACTAGAAGAGATCAACGAGAAAACTACAGCGGCGAATGGCGTTGCAAAAAAACATGCGTTAACTCGGGCGATTCTTGTGGAAAAGTAAAAGAGGTGTATTTTCCGAAAGAGTGGTTTTCTCCTTTATTTCTTTGAAAATATAAAGTTTTACTGTAAAAAAATCAGAAGTGGGGTGTGAAATCCACGTGCTTAACCACCGAAAAAGTTGGAATAGAAAACGGCGTCAACCTGGCGAACGGAAGTGAGGCGGAAGAAATTAAGGCGATGGACGAGGAGCTGAAGGCGAAGACGGCGGATGGATTTAATCCTTCCTCATCATTTCAAAATCTGAGTAGACAACCACTAAAAATAGTCGTTTTTCGGCGGGTGCGGAGATAATTGACCCTTTCGATGACGCGGATCCTGATAATTTGGCAGAAAAGTATCTCGACGGGGTGTAATAGACAATAAATAGGGCAAGACCAAGACAAGACTCTTTTTTATTATTTTTTTAAAAATCATTTGTAGAAAACATATTATGAGCTTCACTTTTTAGAATAAGGCTCATTACATTTTCCCCTTCTTTTGAAGTTTACATTTCGCCTGGAGTGATATGGGAGGACATTTTTGATCGATGCCTTTCTTATGGAACCATCGTTTCCGGCGTAATGTATTGTTTTCGGAGCTCCATTGAAATACGTTACATGTGTGATTTTATACGGTCCTTTTAAGTTCGAACCCTTCACATTGTTTGGCGTTTGAACAAGAATAAGCATCCCCTTCTGTAGTGAAGGCAAACGTTGGGAGTGATGACGACGATCAAAATTATTTTTCATGTTGATACGGTACTTCTTCTGGGTTTCCTCATTTGGCAGTTTTTCTTGAATAATTTCGAGGGTAATGTTATAACGGTGATCAGCCGGAAATAGTGACGTAGTACCGAAAGCTTTGTAATGAGGCGAACACCCAATACTTGTAGAGAATGATCGGTTGAGATGGTTGGTTGCTGATTCTAAACAGGCTTTCCATCCTCCTCGAAACGACGGATATAGGGATATGAATTGCTTGGTGTATCGAATTTTTCTTTCAACTAAGCCGTTTCCCTCGGGATGGTAGGGAGAACTTTTGATCAATTTAATGCCTTTCTCTGAAGCAAAACTTTCCAGAAGCGTCGACGAAAATTGTGATCCGTTATCAGAAGTTATTCTCTTCACTTTATCGATAAAAGGAAGTTTCGTAAGATAATTAACCACTGCTCTCGCACTTTCTTGCATTGCTTTGGTGAAGGTGAATTTTGAGTTTTCATCCACTAAGACGAAGAAAGATCGCGTGGTCATTTGTCCTTTCTTTTTCGATAACGCGGCGAAATCTATGTGAACATGTTCGAATGGGACCTTTGATACCTCCGGTATGACCATAACATAAATGCAGGTCTATTGGTCGATTCATTTTTTTAATTTTCTCTACTGATTCTTCGTTGGTTGATTTGGTTTTACCTTCCATTATTCTTCCTAAGAAAATCACTTGTTCTTGGATGAAAACGCTTTTCTTGTTATTGATGATCAGACCAACTGTTTCCAGACGCTTGATCACACTTTCTGTTTTAGCCTGGCACTCCTCTTTCATTCGACCACCAATCACAATATCGTCGATGTATACCCAAATATAAGGATCCTTCAACAGGCAGTCCAAGACCAAAGACATTACACGCTGGAATTTCGAAGGCGAATTTTTCCAGCCGAACGGTAAAAAATTGAATTCAAATTGCCCGAAGGGCAGGACGAATGCCGTGTACGGCTTAGTGTCTTCGGACAATGGGACTTGGTGAAAACCATCTTTCAGATCAATCTTTGAGAAATAGTTGCATCCTCCTAGATTGGAAATTATTTCATCGATAATAGGAAAAGGGAACGGATCCAACTCAGTATGTTTGTTAATCTCCCTATAATCTTGACAAAGCCGCCAACTCCCATCCGCTTTAGGGACAATAACACACGGTGATGCGTAGTCAGATTGAGAGCGTCGAATAACTCCTTTTTCCAGCATTTCAGTTATTTTCTTTGACGCCCATTGGTATTTTTCGCGTGAGAGGCGATACGGTTTCTTTTTTACCACGGGGGAATTGGAGTTTAATTTGAAATCAACCTGAGGAATATTTGCCTCTATCGGTGGGATTGCTAAAGGTGAGGAACTTGCCTTTTCAAGCGTAGAAGGGTAAAGTAACTTGAATCCTAGTTTTTGCATGGACGGAAATCCAAGAATCATGGCATATGGTAAATTTTCAACAAGAAAAACTTTGGTTGTTAAGGCCCGTTCACAAGCTCTTGTTTGTGCTCTGTGGTGTCTATGCAACCTATCAAAATGCTTCAATTTTCGAGGGAATAAATTTGTTTGGCTGAATAGACTCCCCATAACGTAAACATAGAGCTTGTGAACGGGCCTTTACAACAACGTGGTTAAGACAGATGTTTCCTTCAATGGATTCTAAAATTTTGTGTTGAGAACCGTGGAAACTCCTAAGGACACCCCCTTCCCTTAAAATCGCCCCAATGTCAAGAAGAGCTTGAACTTTTTCATTATTTAAGAGTATTTCTTTGGTCAATAGTGGGGAAATAGAGCCACAGTACGATGAAAAATTATCTTTAATAGTCGTATTGCTCACCGCTTTCCCTTTTGACGAACCTTTGTCAAAATCGGAGTCGGGTTTTAGCTTCTCCATGGCGAGGCGCAATTGCTCTTTTCCTTCAACTTCTTGTAATATGAGTCGATTTTGCATGTCCTCAGGGAGGCCTAGCATCATGAAGATGTTGAAAACCCGATCAGGCAAATTTCCATAGGCGATGTTGAGTAGCCTCTGCTTTTCATAGTAGTAATCCATAAGAGGTCCACATCTATACCGCCATGAATTTGCTCGAATAGCTAATTACAGCATGTTTTGACCGAAAGCGCTCACAAAACTTTCCTTCCAAGCAGACCGAGGCCGCTCAGGTAGTGTATGGCTCAGTGGTCCAGCCGAAAAAATTTAAAAACCCCTTATCAGTGTTATCAATTAATCGATTAAGCCATTGATAAGTCGATTTAACGGGTGGAATAAATCGAAAACATCAGATAATGAATGGTATACAAAATATAGTGGATTTAGAACTCTAGAGCGAGCACATAAGTTGACATGTAGTAATGACGGGTTGTAGAACCAATCTAGGCAAAACAAATCAGTAATTTAAGTAGACAAAGTAGTGCGTAGTACAAAGATGACCGGAAAAGAGAGAGCCTTTGCTTAAAAATCGTCAAAAAAATAACTCAGACGACGACACGGAGCAGATATCGGCCATGAGGGGGGCAACCTGTACCTGCCCCCGGGGGCAGAAGGACCACCACCACGAAATACGTCAACAGGGGGCTCTTTCCACTCGTGGCGGCTCCCTGACGCTAGCCAAGTAAGAATAAACATTTTACAGCCACGTGGAGCCGAAATTTTAAATTTTACTTATACGTTCTAGGAGAGTGTGAACATGAGTGGCCCAGTTCCTCAAAGATGAATGGGTGGAGTCAGAGACGCCGCGATTGGCTTAAAAATCGTCAAAAAAATAACCCAGACGACGACACGGAGCAGATATCGGCCATGAGGGGGGCAACCTGTACCTGCCCCCGGGGGCAGAAGGACCACCACCACGAAATACGTCAACAGGGGGCTCTTTCCACTCGTGGCGGCTCCCTGACCTAGCCAAGTAAGAATAAACATTTTACAGCCACGTGGAGCCGAAATTTTAAATTTTACTTATACGTTCTATGTGCTCGCTCTAGAGTTCTAAATCCACTATATTTTGTATACCATTCATTATCTGATGTTTTCGATTTATTCCACCCGTTAAATCGACTTATCAATGGCTTAATCGATTAATTGATAACACTGATAAGGGGTTTTTAAATTTTTTCGGCTGGACCACTGAGCCATACACTTACCCAAATTTTCGTGTCCTCGTTTTTCCCATCAAACTTTGGGATAATCATTTTCTGCGGGGCATTTTCTTTTTCATTAGCAAGACAGTCTTTTAACGTCAAGCTAAAATCGTGCATCAAGTTTTTCATCACGAGTTGGGTGCTTTCTTGTTGGCTTTTAAAAAAAGTTGACATAATCGCCATGAATTTTTCTTCGCGGGACTCTTCCTCTTGATGCGTCAGCTCTTCAGGCGAAGAACCATTACATTGATTTGACAGATATGCAACAACGGATTGTTCAAGTTCAACACAAATTGTTTTCTGGGCGAATTGTCCAGAAATTGCCGAAGAAACGTCTTCCATCTGGAGTAGAGGAGCGTGAAGACGTACGTCGCGGTGCTCCGAGGCTAAATACATCCACGCCGTTGGCGTCGAAGGAGACGTGGTGACCCGAAAACAGTGCAGAGTGCAACGGTCACCAGTCTTTTTGAAACGTAGTTCTACCCTCTCCATTGGCGAAGAGCAGAAATACCGACCGCGCCAAAATTGTAATATACAATAAATAGGGCAAGACAAGACTCTTTTTATTATTTTTTTTGAAAATCATTTGTAGAAAACATATTATGAGCTTCACTTTTTAGAATAAGGCTCATTACACGGGGTGAACAGATTGAGCTAACCGACGAAGCTTAGAAATGGCCTTATGAGATTTGCGAGTTCTTGCGGAGGAGCTTGTCGAACGGCGAAAGAGTTTGAACGAATCCATGGCGCAATATTTTCATTTGAAATCGGACCTGTCTGTAGTCTGTAAGTTGTTGAATTTCAGGCGGAAATGCGGATTCATGCACCATTCGAGGCTTACCCGAGTCTTTAAGGGCGAGACGTGACAGGTGCACGATTAAATGCCATAGTTACGTGCGCAAGTGAGTAGACTCATCAGTTATCAAATTCCGAGGTGACAGGAAGTACCTGTAATTTAGTTTGTTGGCGCCTAGGTGAAACTTTGGGGTTCAAGCCGCATAAACATGGTGTGCTTAGAAGGGACTGGTGGAAATGTCGGCGTTAATTGTGGCGTTACTTTAATTTGAAAATTTGAAATTGGACGGTCATTGGAAAATCACAGTCGAGGACATGAGGCGGAAGTTACAAAACTGACACGGGCCCGATTGAGATTATTTTGGGCCAACTCTGTTTTAGAACCCCTGGCGTTGCATTAGTGGCGAGTTACGAGTGGGGAAAGAATAAAGCTGGCGAAAGTAATTCTGAGGCGCTGAACGAATTTGCGGGATTGAGTCTTGATGGAGGCGAAATGTCGAGGAATCTTGTGGCTCAAGATAAAAATGTGAAATTGATCGCTAACCAGCCGACAGCTAGTGGCGAATGTTGAGATTGTGGGGAGGAATCCGGGTGAAGTTGTTTCTATGGTTCCTAAATTGATTTCGTATGGACAACAAACTGTAGCTGTTCCAACTGAAAAATTTGAAGGTGACTAAAAATAAAAAAATAAAAAATAGTTTATTGATTTTTAATTTATCCGAACATGATAATTATTTTGTGGAAAAAAAGGCGCGGGTCGCGAGCTGGGTGTAAATACTAAGCGATAAATGTGGTTCAATTACGCGCGTTATGTGGTTGGCGAAGTTGATGTGGGCGATATCGGCGAAGAAAATAAGTCCAAATTGATAAATTTGTTGAATCCATGTGTACCGCCGTATGGTCTGGGTTCAGGGAGTCGACAAAGAGTAACAAAGAGGTACCTTTACCCCGTGATGTACATTTATTATTTACAGTCTGACTCACCTTTCCCCAGGCCCGACGGCTTGCGGTAGCGTGTACACGAGCTGGCGCGAGGGCTGGTCGCGAGGCTTCGGCCCCCCCTCTGCACGGATGTGCGTCCCTGACTCTAAGCTGTCCCCCGACTCTAGCAGTCCACTCGACTCCGCCCCCCCCCCTGGGTTTTTATACTAAACCCCCGAGGACATGTTTGTAAAACCCTAAGTGTTGTGGATAACAAGCAGTTTCCTCAAGGATTTGTTGACGCTATCGGGTCATTCTCTCCCGCTCGTCCCTGAGCTCGCCGGGTTCATTCACCGAGCGGTGAACAATTTCCCGGACCGAGCTCCTTTTCTCTATAGCTTAACATAACGCCCTTTTTAGGGCTTTACACATGGGCGTAATGTTTTCACGAGGGGATGACGATCTGGGAAATAAAATTAAATTCAGAACGGCAAATTAACTACAGGCCTTACTGTTTGTCAATGAATGGGCGAGAATTAGTACTGAAACGTATTCGGAGTCTATTAAAAGGTGGAGTGATCTGATTTCCGAAGAAAAACAATGAGGTACGATTGAGTGTTGGTTATAGGGCTCTGAATTCTATACCCTTTGCCCCTTATTTCCGATCTAGTTGATCGCTTAGCTGCGGAAAACGCTATTGTTGGATTTATGACTCAAAGGTAACATGAGATTCCTTTTGTCACGGCGATAGTTAAGAGTGTCCCGCGAGCTAAGATTCAAACGCAACTTTTCTTTTAAATCTGTAAACATAAGTACGTTAAAACTTCCTAAGGCCCCTTTTACACGAGTTAGAGTGTCTCGCAAAAGTATTCGTAAATTTGCATTTTTCATGAAATAACAGCGCTTGGAGAAATAGGGAATTCAATTGTTCAACTCGAACTCTTCTGATTGGTTGGAATGGTGGTCTGGGACTATACTGGGGCCAAATTATCAGTTAGGAACTTGAGACCAATAGAGTATCAAGTATTACATTTCATTTTTGGATAAATGTAGCAAGCAAAAGTTTTCGTAACTGCAAGAGCCGTCACACGCCCTTATAAAATGGATGCTTCAGCTTCAGTTTTCCGGGCGATATCTAGCCTCCACTCTTGCTGCATGTGCTTAGCAAGAAAAATAAAGTTTTAAGAAAATGGGGCGTAAAAAAAATACATCCATAGAGGAGCGTCTTCGAATTGTATTTTTACGAGAAAAAGGGCATACGCTGAGGGAAATTAGTGAGCAGTGTGGCGTACCGATTTCCACCGCTCAGTACGTCATCAAGCGATTTAACCCTAGAATGTCACAGCGGGGTGTCGAACACCCCATGCAGTGTTTGAGTGTTTGTTGTCATCAGCATTTTCTGTTTCCCGCCTTTTCTCCCCAATGTAAAATCGTCCCCACTCTACTACTGCCTGTTCCAACCGCACTTTCAGTTAGTTTGCCGCCAGTTTTCGAGTTGTTCGTGTTAGAACTTAGCTTGAGGTGTCAGACACCCCACTGTGCATTTAAAAGATAGTCGGTGTTTTCGAAGAAATTGTCTCTCATTATTATTTTTGAAGTGTAATTGTGTCGTGATGGACCGGAAAAAGTTGGTTTGGACAGAAGAAGAAATCGCCTCTCTCTTGCATCGCATGGAAGAGGAGGACAACGAAGAATTAGGCGGAGACGCGTCGTCAGACGAGGAAACTGAGGTAATCGAAGAGGATCATTTTGAAGGTGAAGAGGATGTCATCGAGGACTTCGACGAGAATATTCTCTATAAAGATCCTGCTGTCGACGATAATAACAATGATGGGCCTAACGCTGGATCCCACTCGTCGGAAGCTGATCTAAATGAACCACCAGCAAAGGTGAGCCGTTTGGGAGTGTTACGGGGAAGAAATGGCTACTGTTGGAAGACAGACGTACCATCGAATCGAGGTCGGGTAAAGTTAAGAAATATCGTCTCAGGACGTCCTGGTCCTTCGGTCGAAGCTAAGGCCAAAATAGAGACCATTATGGATTCGTGGAATCTTCTTTTCGATGGTGAAATTATGAATTCTATTGTCAGCCATACGAACGAGGAAATCGCCAGACGTCGATCAAACTGTCAAACCCTTCAAAGTTACCATGGTCTCACTGACGACCTTGAGATAAAAGCTTTCCTGGGCTTACTATACTTCGCTGGGGTCACGAAATCGGGTCATTTATCCACTGAAGACCTGTGGTCTCACGCCAAAGGAAATCCCCTCTATAGAGCAACAATGACTCTTCAAAGGTTTAATTTTTTATCATATACGCTTCGACTCGACGATAAAAACACGAGAGCTGTGCGGAAAGGTACCGATAGGCTGGCTCCCTGTCGTGAAGTCTGGGACAAATTTATTCTCAATTGCCAACGGTACTACACTCCATTCGAAGAAGTAACCGTTGATGAACAGCTGCTTGGCTTCAGAGGAAGAGTGCCCCTTTTTATTTACATTGCGTCGAAGCCCGATAAGTACGGTATGAAAATTGTTATGATGAATGACAGCAAAACTTTCTACATGGTCAACGCAATTCCTTACATAGGAAAGGTTACAACAGAAAATGGGGAAAGCGTCCCATCGTACTACGTCAGAAAGTTAACGGAACCTATCGCAAGAACAAATCGGAATGTCACGTGTGATAATTGGTTCACCTCCGTGGATTTGTTTGAAAACATGTTCAAACAAGGTCTGACAATGGTTGGAACCCTCCGAAAAAACAAGAGAGAAATCCCTAAGTCGTTTTTGGAAACAGGATACGAAGCCGGTTCTAGCCGTTTCTGTTTTGACTAGAATAAAACTTTAGTTTCGTATACGCCGAAAAAAGGAAAAGTGGTTCTTCTACTGTCTACGTTTCACCACGATGCAGCTCTGGACCATGAGACCAATAAGCCGGTTATAATAACTACGTACAACAAGACTAAAGGCGGCACCGATTCGTTTGACCAAATGTGCCACTTGTATTCCACCTCGAGAAAAACCCGAAGATGGCCTCTCAGATTTTTTTTCGGAATGTTGGATCAGGGAGCCGCTAATGCCTTTATTCTGCACGGAATGGTGAAGTGGGACGAGAACATCCGTAGAAAAGACTATTTGTTTGTGCTGGCCAATGAATTGATGAAACCTCATCTTATTCGTCGCCAGGAGGCAAGAGGTATTCCTCGGAACCTCTTGTCACTTATAAAGGGTGTATTATCTCCAGAAGGCAATGCGACTGTGGCAGACCACTCTCAACAACTTGATAAATACGCAAGATGTGGATTTTGCGATCGTAGTCGTGACCGCAAAACAAAATCGATTTGTGGTGCTTGTCACCAACCCATATGCAACGAACATCGTGCCATGAGATGCCTCGACTGCTGATGGACATAACGAAGTCACAGTTCTGCATTTTTTTGATATTTCCTTTTTTATTATGCCATTACCTTCTCGTTATTCTATTTCGTGCTTAAAAATAATGTATTTTTGGAGGGAAAATGTGCAGATTTTTCTTAACTTTGGAGACTGATTCAGCAGTAACTTTTGTGATTACGATAATTAATCATTCCTCAATATTTAAAAATACAGTTTTTTGTGTTATTTCTTTTTTATTTCGTTAAACAATATCTTACCTTTCAACAGAAAATTTAAAAAACATGGCATTACATGAGATTATTATTTTTTCCTCGATTTCAAAAGTTAAGGGGTGTTGTACACCCCACTGTGCATGAATGTTATAAATAACCCAACGTGATATTCAGATACTTTGGAGGATGCGCCAAAAACCGGAAGACCCAGTCTGCTAGACTTTCGTGAAGAGCGAAAAATTTTAAGGAAAATTAAGGCTGATCCTCGCATTAGTGCCGTAAGCATCGCTGTGGAGCTCCAAAATACGACAGGGAAGAATGTTAGTGCCGACACCATCAGGCGATGTATCAAGAAGAATGGGTTCAGTAGCAGAAGGGCGAGAAAAAAACCATTCATTAGTCCCGTGAACAGAAAGAAAAGAATAGAATTTTCGAAAGACTTCTTGAAGAAGGACCCTGACTTCTGGAAGGACGTTGTTTTCTGCGATGAGTCAAAATTCAACGTGAAGGGGTCGGATGGTTTGGTTCGCGTATGGAGAAAACCGAACACAGAGCTGGAACCGAAGAATACAGTCGGGACTGTGAAACACGGCGGCGGCTCAGTGATGGTATGGGGGTGTTTTTCGTCAGCTGGTGTGGGAAAACTGGTTTTCATCGACGGAATAATGGACAAATTCAAGTACATTGACATTTTGAAGATGTATTTTAAAGAAAGTGCTAGAGTATTGGGCATTGAGAACACGTTCAAGTTTTACCAGGACAACGACCCGAAGCATACAGCGTACCTAACACGCGAATGGCTTCTCTATAATTGCCCAAAGGTTCTTCAGACACCTCCACAATCTCCGGACTTGAACCCTATCGAAAATTTATGGGCTTTCTTGGAGGCAAGAGTACGGGAACATGAGGTTCGAAATGTCAACCATTTGAGGCAGGTACTTTCCACAGAATGGGATAAAATTACGTCCGATCGTACGTCAAAATTGGCCAAATCGATGCCTGATCGCCTAAAGGAAGTCTTGGCGAGAAAAGGATATGCGACGAAGTACTAGTTCCCCTACTTTATTTGTACGAATTAAAATTACGAATACTTTTGCTGCTTTCATTTTCGTATATTCTAAAATTTTCTTGGATTGATTCCATGGCCTTAACGTTTTCTTTGGTTGTATCGATTGGTATTTGTTCTATACTCCTTTAATTATCACTTGGATAAAAAAAGGGAAACTGATACTAATGAAATCTTTTTTTGGAGGGGAACTTGAAAAAATAACAACAATTTACGAATACTTTTGCGAGTCACTGTAAGTTTTTTGTTCAAAAATATGTTTAATCTGATCGCAAGCAGACGATTTGAGGAAGGGAACATCTGTCAATTTTTTTCAAAATGGCTACTTTGATAAAAAAACTTACTCGTGTAAAAGGGGCCTAAGATTCAGTTCATAAAACGTAATTTATTAATCCTGACGATTAATTTCAGTACCTTGAAGTGCCTTTTGACTTGGCCAACTCATCACCCTCCCATCATCACCCCCCCCCCCCACTCATTTACCGGATAGTGAATAAGGTGTTGGGCGATTTATGACATTTTAGGACGTCCTGGCGTACATGGATGACCTCCTGGCTCCTTATGCATTCTTGATGTTGATAAAGATAAAGGCTTGGAATTGTTTGAAATGGCTTGGTTTTGAATTTGACCAGTAAAGGTCTCCGCACACATTTCCGTGTTCTCACCGCGCGGTAAGGAGAGCCCACACATGTCCGATCCACAACCGATCCGTCTCCGTGCTTTGAGGGATAAAATATAAACTGGAGTGGATGCTTCGATTTAATAATATTGCCAACCTCGCTTGACAAGCAAGTTGGATCGTGCGTGGGGTCATGTTTGAAGGTTTGACATCACGTTTGGTGGTTTTCAGTCACTGCCAGAAAATTTGCTCGCAAACATGAGGTTTGGCAAACAGATGTGATCGTGTTTGTGAGTTTCAATCCAACAAACCTTCAAACCACGGGAGTGAAACTTATACGTAAGAAAACCGAGGAACGAAGTTTAGTTTGGTCGCCATTCACGGGAAGCGCTAAATGTTTTTTAAATTACATTTTAAAGATACCCCGCGGCCCTCCTCACCATAAATGTCAGTTGGGCGAATAAATTTGTGAAACTTTGCAATCCACTCCATTCACTCCAAGTTGACGCTGTCACTTTTGAGACATGTGCGAAGTTGAGCGAATTAAATTATATTTTATTTTTTATTATTTTTTTTCGTTATTGTTGTTCGGCAAAATGGGCCACGAAAAATGTATCGTTCCCGGATGTTCGTCGATGTATGAAGCTGGTGGCGTGATCGGTTTTTTTCGAATTCCAAAGGATGGCAGGTTCGCTGATTTTATTTTTCCAAAATTTAGACTCTAGACGGCAAGTTTATTTGTGGTTTTACTAACGCATACATTTATTTGTGTCTCTGAGAAGTCAAGTTTTAAAGAAATAAATGGGTATTCAAGCAAAACTTTGGTTTTTCATTTATCTATTTCTGTGAAAATTCAAGGCGGGACTGGAAAATGTTCATCTCATACATTTTATTAGTGCATTTCATCATTTTTTAGCCGTTTTCCAGAAAAAAAATTGGATGATTCAATTTGAACTTGAAACATCTTAATACGAAAGTGAAAATTAAGGTAGACGGTAAAGGCGAATGTAGGAGGGGAAGGGGGTTCGGAAGTTCCCCCCGTACGTCGCATGGTCCACCGAAGGTTCGGTCGCTATTCACTTGGATCGCCACCGTCGCTCGAAATCGGCCTCACTTTTTCCCTATTCAGATTCTTCTCTACAGAGTATTAAACCGCTCCCCGCCTTCAAACCATCGAGAAAAAAGGGTATTGGGACACTGCTGAAGCTTGGGTGCGCGTTTGAAGTTGAAGCTTGACGGCAAGTTTGACCGTGTGGGTGCGGCGTCAAACGTCAAACATGCTTGACAAGCGCAACTAATAAAACCATGCTACGGAGATGGAATTTAGTATATTGCATCGGCCAACCCCCGACCCCCCACCACACCACCGAGTCGGTTCTCGTCCTCGGTAATTATTTTTTCTCGATCCGCAAGAACGATTGCAACAGATCGGCATAGTGTGGATGCGGCTACGATACAAGGGCAGTGTGCATTCGATGGAGGATGGGATAGTGACATAAGTTAATTTTTCTTTTCTTCCCTATAGCTCTGTTCGTTTGCCGTCTGGAGCTGCACCACCAGCAATGAATTTACTAGCCTTGCTTTACTATTGTCGCGTTGTTTCACATGATAACACACGATGTTTCAAAATCTCGAGGTGCTCGAAACTGACAAACGAACAGAGCGTCACAAAAGTTTGACGTCGTGGTCATCAGTTTGACAAACCGCGCGTAGACCGAAACAAACGCCCGCGTAGTATGGGTGTGAAATGAAGAGCTGATGAATGTCAGGGCAGGGGTATGGTTTCTTGAGCCTCTTCAAAACTTAGGAGCCAAAAAAAAAAAAAAAAAATCGTTGACTCAATTATTGATTTTTGGCCACACCTCAGAAAGTCATAAATTCATTCATAATATGTCAGTAGTTTTTGAAGTTGAGAGAGAAAGTGCTTCAAAGTTTCAAATTGATTGATATGGCCATGTTAGCCGTTGCACTGGAAGAAGAGGACAAAGAACGGTGGAGGAGGAGAAAAGTGACTCGTAGTCGAAGGTAAATTTGGGTTCATGAAGCATGGCAGACAAGGAACAGAGAGGGGGAATAATTTTCGTCGCTCTACCCTCATCTTTTAGATGATGAAACTAAATTCTACGAGTACTTCAGAATGTCCATGTTGACGTTCAACCTTCTTGAGCAGAAAATCTAAGTAAAACTGAAGAAAGAAGATAATTTTTGGAGAGCAGCCATTACCGTCAGAGAACGCTTGGTGGTATGATTAAGGTAAGTTATTTTTTCAAGCACAGTAGTTAAGCTCTGTTTCTTTGTACCACTGTAGTTATTCAATATTCGTGTAGAGGTGAATTCCTCATTTCACTAATTTTTTTAATTTCATAAAAGATGAAGAAAAAAAAACATGGAACTTTCTTCACTCGTGTTTAGTGTTGCAAAGAAATGTACCTCTATTTGGACAGGTTTGTAATGGGTACCGGATTGAGGAAGAGAGCACCCCCTATTTCCACACCATAAACCCTCTCCCCTTTGGTAGATTATAAAGAAATGTTAGATCTGTCCCAGTAAGGTCTTTGAAACATGTTCGGAGCAGAGTTGCTATGGGAGCTGCCAATAAATGTAATCAACTAAAATATTGGCAGGTTCCTTGGCTCCGAACATGTTCCAAACACCTTGCTAAAACAGCCCAGCGGGGAAAAAATCATACGCCATATTTAACACCGTAACATCAATTATGCTGAAATACACACGTTGTCAAACGACGTAAAAACTTCTCCGTTTTCCCAGCTTTCCAACGGTGTACTCGAAAGTGGAATTATCTCCCTCCTTTGACGAGAAAATTCGAAAAGAAGCGAAAAAGTCATACATTTTGGCCTAAAAATGTGAATAATAACAGGTGCGAAAATTCATTTGTTTGGCTCTCTTTCTTGAGAAATCCAAGCGCTGGCACGGTAAAAATTAAAATGTATTGCATTTGAAGAATAAACAACAAACAAATTAATTAATAAAATGGACGAAGAGGTGAGCGAATTTAGGGCTTCTGCTGGTTTTTTATGGGTCGGAGAGACCGATTAATAGGCCCACATTTCTTTGAAGGAACGGGGCAAGGTTACCTGCATTTCCTGCAAGTCGAATTGCCACGTCTTCTTGACGGAATGGACCCAGAGCTGAGGGAACAAATTATTTTCCAGCAAGACGGTGATTTCGGTCTTCGACGATCCCAGCCCAGCCCCCATAAAAATCCACCAGACGCCCTAAATTCGCACACCTCTTCGTCCATTTTATTAATTTGTTTGTTTGTTGTTTATTCTTCAAATGCACTACATTTTAATTTTCACAGTGCCAGCTCTTGGATTTCTCAAGAAAGAGAGCCAAACAAATGAATTTTCGCACCTGTTATTATTCACATTTTTAGGCCAAAATGTATGACTTTTTCGCTTCTTTTCGAATTTTCTCGTCAAAGGAGGGAGATAATTCCACTTTCGAGTACACCGTTGGAAAGCTGGGAAAACGGAGAAGTTTTTACGTCGTTTGACAACGTGTGAAGCTATTTTTGGTGACACAGTAAATTGTTTTGTGAAGTCAAATTCTTGGTTTTTTTGCATTAACGCAACGAAAACGTTACGTTTTTAGGCGTTTATGACAATTTCGAATATTGATTTTGCGTTCATCCCGTAGAAAATTTTCCGTAGATTACGAAACTGCCATCACTTTTGGAAAACGGTGAAGTAGAAGCTGAGAAATAACAGTAATGCCCGGTGCACATCTCTTGCGTTTTTTCATGCAATAAGGCGCCGCGGCGATACTGCTCTGGATGCCTGCATTGTCTTAAAATAAATTATTTTTTATGAAGCAATGCACACATGCTTTTTTTCTAGTCAAGGAGCCTCCTACTTGATTGAAACTTTTCACGCTTTTTAGAGATGCATAGACTTCCTTTACAGGGTGTTCAAAAAATAGAGGGCAATATTTCGCCCGGTAATTCTGCACCTCAAATGGGTTAAAACGACCACTATTGACCATGGTCCGATTCTCATTATTTTCCGAGATATTCAGGATTTAAGAACTTTTTGATTTTGCCTTGTTTTTTTGGAAAAGCGGCCGTTGCATAGTTACCGGAGGCTCTAAGGTCGAATCTGACGGTGCCATTGGAAAGAGCGGACTTTTTTCTAATAGAATTTAGGCATTTCATTTCATTTTGCTCCATACGTGCTCAGATATCCTGCAACAAAGTCAAACTTGTTCAAAATACAACCCATGTTCACGACACTTTGAAGCTGGACTGCTTCTTAATAGGTGCTTTCGGGGATGACATTTTTTCAGAAAAGTTGGCGCATAGTATCACCATGAAAATTGTATTTTTAGATCGCCTTCTTATAGGGACTTTTTTCTAGAAATTTAATTTCATTTTCATACTTCATTTTCATACTACAGTCGAATAATTGCCTCAACGTGATGTCCTCGATTCTCTCTAACAATAATGGAGTGCCACAGGGCTCCAAGCTCGGCCCTTTTTTCTTCATCATTTACATCAATGATCTCGCTGAGCGTCTCTCGACCGCTACTCTTTATGCTGATGATTTGACAACGTGCCACATTGATGAAGACCTCCTTTCAGTGTCATCGGATTTAGCGGCGAGTAACGCTGTCATAAATGAGTGGTCTCAAAATAATAAAATACAAGTAAACCTATCAAAATCTGCTGACATCTGCTTTAAATCGTCTGACCCTCGCTCGGCATTAGGAATACCGGTGGTCAGTAGCACCAGATTCCTTGGTGTGGTTATTTCGTCGGACTTGAAGTGGAACAATCACATCGACAGCCTATCCAAGAGGCTGGCACAGGAATGTTTCCTTCTACGTAGGCTGAGTATGCTCCTCAGTAAAGATGTGCTCAAAATGGTATACACCGCCAAATTCGAGAGCCTTGTGTCATATGGCATAATGTTTTGGGGTTTCTCTTCGGCTTCGGATAGAATTTTCATTCTTCAAAAGAGGGCAGTGAGGACTATAGCTTGAATCGGATGGAGAAGTAGCTGCCGGGAGGTATTCGTCAATTACCGGCTTCTAACTGTCGCTGGTCTGTTGATCCTTTACGTGTGCGTGTTCATCCAGAAAAATAGACACCTCTACGTGACAAACAGTGAGGTACATGGGATTCCAACTCGAAATGCCTCGCTTCTTCATTTGCCGAGCCCGTCCAGCGCGTGCTTTGCTAGATATTTCTGGTATCAGGGGATCAGTGTTCAACCGCCTGCCACGGCGCCTAAGGGATGAGTCTTCGTCTCGTCTTTCAAAAGAAACCTCAAAGAGATACTCCTGAAGCACACTTTTTACTCGCTAGAGGAATTCTTCGCAGACAATTTGCTTTGATTAAGGTACATACTGCTGTTTACAGTTATTGACGTTTCCTCAACAAACTCTGTTTGGTACTAAATTGATGAATAAAAGCTATTATTATTATTATTATTATTATTATTATTATTATTATTATTGCAAAAACACAAGACACCTATTCATTTCTGACGTTGTTTTCTTGACATAAATCTCAAAATTGTTGACAGAGAAATGGAAGAAATAGTAATAATAATAAAATAAATAATTAAACCAGGAAAATAATCAAGAAATAACATGATTTCAAAGATATTTTTCTTTGAAATTATTGTTATTTATTATTATTATTATTATTATTTGTTTTAAATTTTTTTATTTAATTTTAATAATAATCATTAAAAATGAATAAAAATAATTAATAATATGAAAATTAAGAGTTTCTCCAATGAAAATTTCTCCTTTTCTTCTTTTGTACATTTTTTCCCTTCTTGTGTGCGTTATTGTTTCTTTTTTGCCCTTTTTACATTTTTTTCCATTTTTCCGTCACCAATTTTGAGATTTATGTCAAGAAAACTACGTAAGAAATGAATAAGTGTCTCGTGTTTTTCAAGTACGAGTATGAGATTTCTAGAAAAAAGTCTCTGTGTGCAGGCGATCTAAAAATACAATTTTCATGGTGATACTATGCGCAAACTTTTCTGAAAAAATGTCGTTTCCGAAAGCAACTGTTGAGGAGCAATCCAGGTTCAAAGTGTCGTGAACATGGGTTCAATTTTGAACAAGTTTGATTGCAGGATATCTGAGCACGTATGGAGCAAAATGAAATGAAATGCCTAAATTCTATTAGAAAAAAGTCCGCTCTTTCCAATGGCACCATCAGATTCGACCTTAGAGCCTCCGGTAACTATGCAACGGCCGCTTTTCCAAAAAAACAAGGCAAAATCAAAAAGTTCTTAAATCCTGAATATCTCGGAAAATAATGACAATCGGACCATGGTCAATAGTGGTCGTTTTAACCCATTTGAGGTGCAGAATTACCGGGCGAAATATTGCCCTCTATTTTTTGAACACCCTGTATATGCCAGTGTTGCAGTGGGACCGACGATATGTGTCTTGGGATATAGTAGTCAAAAGTGGTCTAAAACGTTTGAGGCTTAATTTGCGCCACACTGTTCCTGTCCCACTATCCTGATTTAAAGATGTCTCTGCTGCATTTTTGAATGCTACGTTTGTTGTTGCTAGGTAATAATTATGTGCCGCAATTGGCCGCTGCCGTGGCGGTGCCGCAGCTTTAAAAAACGCAAGTGTGTATCGGGCCAAAACCCTTTAGGTCCATCGTTGATCTTTGCTTTGCCGTAGTGGCGATAAGATTGCTGATGAGGGGCACCGGGATTGGGCCCGAAACGCATTCTGTAAAAAAAAACTACGCGGCTGTTTGTTCAAATTTAAATAACCAACTTGCCACTTTAGAACCGTTCCCATTGTTTGTTTTCACTAGCTGCACCAGTGTAGAAAACCGTGTGATCTCACTGACTTATTTTGAAAGATTGAATGAAACCAGATGATTTTCTTCAAAAGTGTAGCACTCGTGAAACAATGGAAGTAGCAGGGGAGGGGTTAGAGGTTGCAACATGTTAAAAAGAACGCAATTTGCAAAATAGAAGTTTTAACATATTCAAGTTGATCTATCGTTGAAAAAATGAAGGAGCAGGGAATACGAATGATTTGAAGACGATGTTGCTGGCGGGGATGAAGACGTCTTTTTTCTGTAGTCGAATTCAGTTCTAACTGTTTCAATTCAAATTCTTGGACCAAATTGAAAATCTTTCCTTTCGCTTCAATGAGAAGGGTGGGATCAAGGGATTTTAGGGAACACGCAATTCTGCTTAAGAAAGCATCGACAGGATGATTTTGATTTGATAGTTTTGAGACTTTTTCTTTCTCGGCCTCTTTTTCAGCAATAATATAGGACATGAGCTGGGAAGCTGGGGATTCCAGAGGTTCTCCATTCCGTTTTTCTGGTCTCTCCCTCTTGCCAGGCACGGAAAGAGTTGAGGGCACTGCAAATTGATTTTTTTTTTTTACGTTGAAGGCTCGCTAGAAACCAAAGAAACATTTGGTAGACCACTGATGTCGTCATCCTGCCAACATCCTGTCATTTCGTCTGGCTCTTGCTCTTCCGAATCACTCGTTCTGCGTTGGTCTTCCATAACAGGCACATTGCTTTTTGCGTGCCGCTCACCAAGATAAGGGATTAGGAATGAAAGATTTTCCTCGTATGCATATTTGGTTGAATATGCGGCAGCAGCAGACTGCCCTGATTTGGTCTTCCTTTTGCTCAGCGATCTGCGTAGCTGATCTCTCATAGAAGCCCATTTCCTTTTACATTCTTCTTCTCGTCCTGAAACATATAAAATAAAACTACCGATGAATGTTCTGTTCCAGGTTTCTAGCTACTGGAGACACGTTCAAGACGATTTCATTCAGCTACAGAATGGGGAGTTCAACTGTCGGGAAAATTGTTCAAGAAACGTGTCAAGCAATAGTGGATGTTCTTTTAGAAGAGATTATGAATGTTGCCAAACGAAGATAAGTGGAACGCGATATCTGACGGGTATTGGAAAGGTGGCAATTTCCTAATTGTATTGGAGCTTTGGACGGGAAACACGTGACGATACAAGCTCCTAAGTCGTCAGGGAGTCTTTACTTCAATTACAAGAAAACTTTCTCGATTGTTCTTCTGGCTCTTGTTGATCCTTACTACAATTTCATCGTAGTTGACGTTGAGGGGTATGGGAAGAACTCAGATGGAGGTATTTTGTCAAATTCCAACTTTGAAAAAGCATTGACTGCCAATGAATTGAAAATCCCAGCTACAAAAATATTGCCAGGAACAGACATTGAACTTCCACTTGTTATACGAGGCGATGATGCTTTCCCTCTTACTACAAACCTCATGAGACCTTATCCTGGAAAAAACTTATCAGACGATAAAAGAATTTTCAACTATCGTTTGAGTAGAGGAAGAAGATTTTCAGAGAATGCGTTTGGCATTCTTGTGCAAAAATTTAGAATGTTCCGGCGACCATTAATGGGAACTCCTGAAAACAAAACGAATATTGTACTTGCAGCATGTGTGCTGCACAATTCCATCAGAAAGAATGAGGCAGATAGTTTGCCCAACTGCCGCCTAATAATAACATTAGAGATGAGCGTAAACATGACCAGCGAACTTTTCAGGGATTGGCCCCCCAGCGAGGAGGAAGCAGTTCAAAAGCAGCTTTTAATGTTCGCCAGAAATTCAAAGACTTTATTATTTCTGAAGAAGGTAGAGTGGAGTGGCAAGAGCGAATGGCTCTGATGATTTAGTGGAAAATAACCCTAATTAATAGACCTACTTGCAGTATTTTTGATTCTTTTTATTTCCAGCTACGTGAAATCGTGATGTAGTGTAGATCAATATTATTCTAAATAATAATTTGATGTAGAAAAAAAAACACATTACCTTCAAGGCTTAAATTCTTTGAAATCTCCTTCCAGATCCGGTCTTCGTATTCCGTGTTTCTGTTCTTTCCGTGTTGCATGTTATAGAGAGCTTCATGCTCCCTCACTTCTTCGATGAGCCGTTCACAATCAATCATGATTATCGTATCATGATTATATGATATAAAATTATTAATTTTATATTTTTCGCTTCTTCACATATGATTTGATTTGGTTCATTTCCAAGGTTACTATAGAAGTAGCTTCTTAACTAATAGAAAATAGATGAAAGGAAATCCCTCTAACAACGCGTCATAGGGTATGCATAAACTCAAAAACAATACCACCCCCTCCCCCTTGACTTTTTCAAAAAATTAGAATGGCAACCAAAGGCTAATATAACATGGAATATTCGTACCGAATATGATGCGTCTAGAATCAACTGGTGAATTTTGGTGATTTTTTCCACCATTTCAACCCCTATTTTTCCCCCCTCCGCATCGACCGATTTGGCCCAAATGCAATACCGACCGATGTCCTATGACTACTGATTTTACGAACCGAAGCTCGTTCCGATAAATTAATTTCTTCGGGTATTATCGTGCTAACAAGAAAACGGTCACAAACTTTAGCGATTTTTTTTTAAAACGTCATCCCCTATTTTAAGAAGATATAAGTATACACAGGCGTGAAGTATGTAACTTGCTCTTACGTAGATCTTATTCTCAATTCAGTGATGCTTCTTCAATTCCAGGTGTATAAGCCAACTCTGTGGTACTTCAAAAAAATGGGGTTTCTCAATGAGTTTTGTGCTCCTCGAAAGAGTTTAAACTCCGAGGAAGAAATTTCTTCTCAAGAGACTGTGAACGAACCATTGTCCCAGGTAAAGTGTTTGACTTAATAGAAAGGCATGACTTCCACGCCGACGGTGCGTTCATACAACCCTTGCTTGCTTTCTGTACAGATTTCCGACATAATACCAATTAACGAACCGACGATTTCATCAAATGCGGATCTACCGTCCGCGTCGACGGAAACCACAGATTTTTCGAAAATTACCACCTTTTCACCTCCACCTCGGACGACGAAAAGAAAAAGAAATTCACTAGAGGCTAATAGTGACTACACGTCAGCAGTTTCCTTACTAGCCGACTCCATTCGTCAGCCAGTGGTAGTCACAAACCCCGTCACTCCTCCTAATGACGGGGTTGACTCTTTCATGCTATTCCTGGGGGCCTATTCTCTAACAACAAGCAATATTTTTTTCGCCAGCCTTGTGTTTATTTCATTCATTTGTTTGAAGAAAATTAATGAAATAAACATATGACTTCGAAAAAGCTATTGCTTCGGAGTTAGAGAATAAGCCCCCTGGGCTCTGTCGTTAAAAATATAAAAAGCGAACGGACAAGATAAGAAGTCCTCTTGGAGCTTATGGCGATAGCCACAACGGCGAGAAAGAGGAGTTACAGGAAAATGAGGGACTTTTTTGAGCTGCTTAAAAAAAAAAGTTTAATATTATATACGCATCAAGTTTCATTACAGGGTGTCTGCATGAGTGTGGCATTAACTTTTGGGCGAAACTACGACTGATTGGAGCATAATAGGGCCTCGAAAAGTATCTTATCTCGTCATTCCTATTCGTCTTATCTCGTCCCTATTCAGAGACGTTGGGAAAAATTCCGCAAGTGTGTTTGCTATCCAATTTGTAATATTTATTGTAGTGTATTTACATTTCACGTTATCAATAACGTTTTTCCCCAACGTTTTTCCCCAAAAATGTAGCGAGGATAAGCAAAAAATGTGTTGATTCTCCTCTCCTTCACAATTCATGAACTAACTACAACCGCATTTGCAGTCCGGTTGTGCCGTAGTTGAAGTTGTGTCATTTGCAGTACAAGGAGTCAATTGCTGAGGAGGGGTCACTGTTTGTGCCCGAAATGCATTCGACCTGAATAAAGAAGACTGCAAATACGGTTGTAGTTATAGTTGAACCAAACTCTGATGGATTTTTTAAACAAATTTTTCCAGATGTAAATGAACCTAATCATATGTAAAACACATTGGTTTTATTGATTTTTAGGTTCCATTAGAATTGGTTCTTCTATAGTTCATGAATTGTGAAGGAGAGGAGAATTTACAGAGAACAACCGCTTGAAAAAGGAGGTGGATTTAATCATTTTTTGATTGATGTACAAGGTGTTCATAAATTACCTCGATAGAGAAAGTATGGTGATAGTACCACCTCATTGGTGATCGAAATTACTATTTGAGGTTTTTTGATTTCCTCTTGGTTATCGAGATATCGCCAATTTCGTGTTTTTTTAGTGACCCTCTGATTTTTCCAACAAGTGACTAGTACGAATAAGGCTCTATAAACTACGAGTAAAGACAGCCTCCATATTGGGACCCTGGAGATAAAATTGATACTGTATCATCTCTTGATAACTTCAAACCCTCTGGTTTTGATTTTCTTTAAGAATGCATTTGTGTTCTAATTATTTAATCAAAAATTTGTTAAAGCCTGTATGTACGAACGTTTTTTATTTCTCCGTGTGTTGGGGTAGCTGGGGAGTGAACATACTATAAGAAAAATTGAAAATCGACTGAACTGCTGCAGTGGGTCACGGAAAATGTGACTAATTTTGTTTTTATGACTTCAGCCCGTAAACGTCGTAACGCCAAAGACCACCCTTTCCCTCTTTGAATAAAATTAATAGCAAATTAAATTTGCGAAAACATTTCTTTGCCAAACCGATTTATTTTCATTAGTCTTACTTAATACTTTCAGATGTAAAGCGATACGGCCTTTTTTTTGTCTTTTTTGCAGTGGTGATTGTTTTCTTCGTCGGTTCCTACCCTTCTTTAATTATTCATAAATAATTTTCAAAGTAGAAGTTGAATTAATTTCCTCTGATGATATGTTCTAACCACAACGTGAACGTGACAACAACTAAGTACTATGTAGACGAAATCCACGTGAATGGGCAGCTGTGGTACGGTCGTGTTCATCGCACTTTGTTTCGCGCACGCTAAAAATTCGAGATTTTCATGAAAAGTACAAATCCTTTCACTTATACGAATTATATTTCACAATATTAGGCGTTAAACGTTGAATTCCCAAATGGCACGATACCATTATCACCTTATCTTATTTATCACGTTGGGTCCCAAGATGAAGGCTGTCCTTACCTGTGTGATAACTATAGTGCTCTAGTACGACCTCATCAACAGGTGCTACATGTATAGACTAGTAGAAAAGCTCATTGAAAAGAGCATACAATTTTCTTCATTATTGGTCCTCAACTCAATAAAAATACACCAAGGCCCTAGAAGCTAGGACATTGGATATCGGAAAGAAACTTGTTATTCGCATTTCTGCCCAATTTTCATAAGCGATTTTCACCATTTATTCAAAGGTTTTTTTTTTCATTCATAGGGAAAACTAAACTTACCTACTTATTATATTAGCTTTCCAATGTCGTGCAATAGTAACCAGTTTTCACCATCTATCGAAGAGGTAGGTATAAACAATAAACGAACCCAACCCGCGTTCAGCTAAATCTAACGCTAATTTAAGGCCCATTTACACGTACCGAGTGCTCGGCCGAGACAGTGCACTCGCTTTACGTTCCTGCCGCGTTTTCACATTCGCGCGAGTGGCGAGGCGAATAGCGAGCGCGAATATGTAACCGGGGTCTCGGCATTCGCCTCAAGGGCGGTTTGCTGGCACGAGTCAAAAAGAACCCAAGTTCCTATGCGAGGCGAACTTTAAGAGAAACTCCCCTGTTACACATTCGCACGAGTGTTCGTCCGTTGCAAGAGCCGGCCTTGACCCCTTCCCTACTGAATACTTTCCCGCGTGTTTTTTTCCCCTATCGCTAGTAGCTGTAGTAGAAGAACTTTAGTCTCTGCGAGATGATAGGTCTATTCGTTTTCGTCCGGAGCTGCACTATTAGCACTGAAAGTACTAACCTTTCATTATTTTTTCGCGTTATTTCACATGATAACCCGCGAGGTTGCAAGATTTCGTGCTGCTCGGAGTAGTCCGGGACGACAAACGAATAGACCTATTGTGTGATTGATTTATTAGTTTGAAATATGGAGTAGAGTAGTGAGCAAGTGTTGGCGTTTCTTGATGTTTATGAAAGTCTCCCAGTAATATGGTACCCGAAAAATTCCTGTCATAAAAATAAAAAAAATGTGAATGATGCGTGGGCTCAAATGGCTTCGACGTTACAAAAACCAATCGAAGACTTGAAAATTTCCTGTTCGTCCATCTTTTTTCTTTTTTCATCGAACTCGAATAATTGAACTTTTGACTCACTATAGATGTTCGCCAGTTTATTCGCGCGAGCTAGTAGGCGAGTGTGTAACAGGCCCACTCGTACCTCGCCTCGCCATTCGTCTCGTCACTCGCACGAATGTGAAACCGCTACCACGAGTGACGAAGCGAATGGCGAGACGAATGACGAATGACGAGGCGAATAGCGAGCGCGAATGTGTAAACACAGCGAGAGGGTTGAAAGTGGTTGAAGGCGAAGTTATTGGGCCCCATGGACCAGAAAGGTGGCCACCGAGTATTCCTGTCCTGACGCCCCAACCCATCATGGATTTTTTGGGAGTTCTAAGTTTTCTCCTTGTTGTTGAATGCAACGTTCGGTCCTCCGCCTAACTGCATTGGATGCACATTGTACCTCCAGTCGTCGCCTCTGGATTTCTTTGCCCGATTCTGGAATACCTACGATGCTCCAGCTCCTATCTAGTCAAAACTGGTTGTTGGTAAAGCATTTTTTAGATGACCTAATAAATTGTAAATTCATGTTGGTTAGTGGGTCAGAACAGGACTTCTCGGTGACCACCTTACTGGTCCATGAAGCCCAGTCCACTAGCGATATTTTAAACTTCACCAACACCCACTTTCAAGCAACGTTCAAGCAAATTAGCGTAATTGACCACTTGGGATCCGTGTGTCTAACCCGTTAAAAATAAGTAATTATAGCTGGATTCCTCATTCGATGGGTTCTCTTTGCGGGTTATTTTTCATTTTTGGGTTTGTTTATTGCGTATACATATACCTCTTCGGTAGAAGGTAAACACTGGTAACAATTACACGTCATTGGAATATTAACGTAATAAGGAAGTTTTCCCTATAAATGCAAAACAAAAAAATCCTCTGACAAAATGGCTTATGAAAGTTGGACAGAAATGCGAATAACAGGTTTCCTTCGTTATGAAGAGATTCCAGAATATATCACCTGTCAAACAATTATGATTATTTTTCAATTCGACCCGGAACAGAAGAATATAATGTCTCTTTCACACCTTCAGAACTTGATCACTTCCTTGGACGGCTATCCCTTAATAAAGCCCCTGGACCAGATGACGTGCCCAACGAACTATTAAAACATTTATCCCCACATTGCAAAATCCAACTTCTTGAACTCTACAACTCACTCTGGCACAGCAATTACTACCCGAAGGCATGGAAAGTTGCCCATCTTATCCCCATCCTGAAACCAAACAAAAACTCGCACAATGTCACCAGTTACCGTCCCATTTCACTGACAAGTAGTCTCGGCAAACTCTTCGAAAGTATGGTTAACAACAGACTGATGAAGGTCCTCGAACAACATCGTCTCATAAACCCCTATCAAACAGCGTTCCGTCGAGGTTACTCGACTGTGGACCAACTGTTGATGGTGGAGAACTACATCCAAAACGCTTTCCTGAAGAGAGAGCATGTTACCGCAATATTTTTCGATATCAAAAACGCATTCGATTAAATTAACCGAACATCTATCTTTCAGCAACTACACCAATGGGGTATGACAGGAAACCTTCCACTCCTACTACAAAATTTCTTGAATGACCGGAAATTCCAAGTCCGCATAGGCATAATGTACTCCTCTCTTCGCGACCAAGTAATAGGTTTCCCCCAAGGATCAGTACTAAGCGTAAGCCTATTCTTAATAGCTACAAACGGAATCACACAGGGACTCTCTCTCGGTACTATGATGAGATAGAGAAGCGCGCAGTTGAAGGTCGATGTCTTACCATCCCACGCGCCCTATCGTTCGCCTTATCGCAGATCGGATCGTTTGATTCTGACTCAGAGCAAGTCGTTCCTTTAATCTCGCAGTTTACAGTTCAGCGAGTCGAAGAAGGTGCCGAACCACGTGCACTCCTCCCTCAACAGGACTTTGAGCCTGTATACAGCATGCTTTTCACTTCCATTACTGTATTCGTTCAAGCATACCGTCAAGAAGACTTGGTCGGACCAGCCCTCGCCGTCGCTCAGTTTCTCGGACAGTATGTTTACTGTGAGTTAACTGGTCAAAACCGTTTCAACGCAGCGACACTTCGTTTATGGGATGAGGTTACCAACCTCGAATGGAACACCTTTTGTGAAATCAACACAGCATGCCGGGCTCAAGGCCTTAACGTCGAGAGTTTCAGCGCTACATCAGGGCTAGGCTCCGAGGCTCAGATTATTCGGTTTCCATGTCTGCCTGAATCTAACCTTGCAACACAGTTTTACTGTATCAAGCGGTTAAATGAGAGCATGTTAACTACTCTCACTCGAATCTAACATATCAATATATGCTGACGACCTTGTGTTTTACGCAACACACCCCAAATCACTCCAAGACATAAATCCCTTACAAGAGGCCATCAATACGCTCGTGAAAAACGCCGATCAAATAGGTCTGCACTTCTCGCAGGAAAAAACCTGCGCTGTACACTTTTGCCGACTACGGTCTCCAAATGATCCCCCACCACTCACACTTGAAAATTCTCCTCTTCTGTATAAAGACTCACACAAATTTCTTGGCCTTACACTTGATGTTGATAAACAACTACGATGGAAGGAACATATTAATCAGATAAATATTCACTGTCGCAAAACCCTCAACATCATTAGGATGCTTTAAAATCATAAGTGGGGCTCAGACCCCTGCACTCTCATCAAAATTCTAAATTGTCTGGTATGATCGAAAATGGAATACGGGAAACAAGCGTACAGCTCAGCACGGAAAAGTTGGCAACTGCCCCTGGAAAGGACATATCAGGAGGGTCTCCGTATTGCCCTCGGGGCATACCGGACGCGTATTTTGAAAAGCTACTCGATTTCGGGTATACAAACATTTGGAGGCATCTGATTGGCTGACGGCTTCGCTCCCTTGGCTCAAACTTCAAGGAGACGCCTAGCGGATAACTGGTGAAACATCTCTATTATCAGAGACAAATAAATGACAGTTCATCTGCCGGCAAATTCGTCTTCGGTTTGAACGCGCTTGTATTTTTTGTATATCGGCTATTCTGAATCTGAATTTATTGAAATTGTTTACAAAGTTTTACAGCTTTATCTTTTGGGGTCCACGCTTAGACACGGTTAGATTATGACAAATTACAGCAATACGGTCGATGTAGTTGAATTAATAGGAGAAGGGCTCCTAATTGGGGGTTTTTTGACAAAAGTAGATCTACTGAATAAATCTGTCGCCGGTATTTTAATTAATAAATTGATTAGACTGATATTATCCGGACGACGGACCTGGGTGGGGTTCGGCTTAGCTTATCCCTCGGAGGACGACTCCCAAAGGCGTCTCCGTGGCGCAAATGGCAGCGTGCTGGACTGGTTATCCAGAGGTTGCGGGTTCAAATCCCGCCGGGGAGCCATTTTTTCTCGAAACTCGAATCGTGTTGGGCTATGCCCTTCCATCGTCGTCCGGATAATATCAGTCTAATTAATTTATTAATTAAAAGTAGATCTAATTAAAAGTAGCGATGAAAAAACTGTTCTTCGAGCAGGATTCCGCTGTCAGGAGGAATCAAATCTGTGGCTGGAAAGTTTTACTACGTTAACGGACACCCAATGGAACGTGAGAAATTCGTACCCTCATCTTGAAAGGTAAGTAATATTATTTTGTTATGTGATCTATACCTTCGATGAAAACTAAATGTTCCATAGGAGGTATTTCCTGCGTCACGCGTTTTTTTTCAACGCAACTCCAAATTTCCCTTTTTACACATTTCCAGAAGTTATACCGTAAGCTGTACGAGTGCAGTTTCAGTAAAAAAATAAAAAGTTGCCAGAAGGGCCAGCAACGAGAAACCAAAATTGCCTAGCCAAATTAAACATCGAGATCAAACTGCTAACACCACGTACACGAATAAAAGGCAAATTCCTTCAAGAAAATCCTGTTCTTCAAGCAGAAATCACAATGAGTCGGAATCACAGTCACAACGTGAAAACCGGCAAAGGACTAAAATTCATGAGACCAGGCGATCATCTGAAGGAGATTTTCCTTGAATACTTCCGCGACCAACATAGCCCTGCTGAAGCCATCGCCCATGTACGCCCAGAGTCCCGGAGTCACGTAATGTGTGCTTTCTAAAAGGTCGGTATAATATAGCAATGAACCAGCAAGCCACTATGTTTCTCCTGAACAAAAAACAAGGTTCATTATTTATTAAATTCAATGGTGTGCAGCCAAGAAACTCTTGGGGACTTATTCACTAAAATGAGAGGCGCTAACTATCTAAACTTCTATTCTAAACTTCCTTCAAAAAATTAACCTTTATCACCAAATGTAACATGAAATAAAAATTGTATCTCCGTATCTCCTACTACTTTCAAACAATAACTAAATAATACCCAATCATCCTAGTATTCAGTTTCAATCTTTACAATCCTTTTGAGAAAAAAAAACAATAGGAGGGCTAATGACCTCAGTAGTCGATGCCCTAAAAGGGGGGGGGGTTTAGCCGGTAGTCTGCCATTTGACAGGAGTCCGGCACTCTGTGCGTAAATGCATTTCCACCTCCCTGCCCCCCCCCCAGAAAAAAAAAAAACAGGTTTCCTTCTGATATTTATCTAATGCCCTAGCGGCTAGAGCCTTGGAGTAATTTTATTGAGGACCAATAATGAAGAAAATTGTATGCTCATTTCAATGAACTATTTACTTTTAGTCTAGCACCTGTTTATGGGGTCGCACTAGTCACTTGAAAAAAACAAAGGGTCACAAAAAAAATTACACGAAATTGGCGATATCTAGATAACCAAGAGGAAATCAAAAAAACCTCAAATAGTAATTTCGATCACCAATGAGGTGGTACTATCTCCGTACTTTCTCTATCGAGGTAATTTATGAACGAGGTTTTTATGGTAAACACCGCGCGTTTATCACGGGATCAGTGAAAAAGAATCAAGTTTTTAGTAATTTTAATTTAATTTGTGATTAGAATGACAATGAATAAACCGAAAACGAATTGGCGATTTTCGCTAAGGAAGGCGCTGTCTGCCGGTCATAGAGGAACGAGTGATACCGATAGTGTAAGCGGTATGTTTCTGTCTTTGTTATTTATGTCAGAGATATTTTCCTAGCCGCTGCAGTTGTAAGATATGAAGTGTTCTCCAAGGATCTAATTGGTCAGACATCCAATTCAAATTGTTCCATTTTCGGATGCCATTCAAGGATGCACCGGGACCGAACACTGTCATTTCACCGATTTTCCAAGAGAGGTATTGTTCCAAAATGAATTTCGCTCTGGCAGCTGAGTAATACGCTCGCTTTAACGTGCTCTTAGGAATCAATAAAGTTTCTCGATTGTAACAGGGTGAAAACGAGATTATTGATGTGAGGGACGCCTGGGAACTCGCACGCCGGATTGGAAAGCGTATTGCTCCGTCAATGCTTGTGTGTTCGAAGCACTTCGCGCCGATGACCCACACAATCGAGTAAACGTTCGAGCAAAATGTTTTGACGAATCAGTGATCTGAAAGAAGAGGATAGAACATTATAAATATATTTTGAAAATAATTACAGTCGGGTGGACTTATCTGGAGGTGTGGGCGGGGGTTGCTCTGGGGGTGGTACCATCAGTGGATGCATTCGCAGTTTTTCTAGAGAAAAATGAGAAGGGCTGTTGGAGCGAGTATTCGGAGGGGGTCCCTATTTTCAATTGTTCCTGGAAGTACGGGGGTGGGCGTTGGCGCATTTCTCTCGCTAGCCTAGGCATAATAAATCGTTTCATATGTGAAATAAAAAGTGAAAGAATGAAAATAAATTCATGCGGCATTAACATAACAAGTAGAGTTTACACGGACAAAATAAATTTAATAAAAGGTGCCAATGTGTTTTTTTTTTAACAGTAACAAATTAATATGAAAATTCGATCCTACCTGTAATCAATAAAAGAATGACGTTGGAGGTTCATGTATGATTTCCCCGATAGGGAGCCGAGAAGGCCGAACTGCACCAAAACTTTGTATTTTGCAAATTAGCATATTGTATCAGAATTGTATGTCTAATTTAAATTTTAATCAAATAGTTTTGGATAATTTAATTAATGTGGAAGATTGCGATTGCGACGGTAAGAATGGGGGAAATGCCTTTCCTGACCCAATAGGAAATTTAAAGAAAAATAGAACCAATGGAATCAATTATAATGTTGCATGAGATTGTTGTACTAGTCGTGGGTGGGGGGATCCAAGGGATATCGGAAAGTGTAGGGCTCCGTTCTGGTCTCTCTCTTTTTGGACGGACCGGCGGAAGGACCTTCCCGATTGGCACTGGAACTGGTGATTCCATTTCCTTTTTTTCAGGACAAATCAAATTTGGATTTTTGACGCTCGGATTTCAATTCGAAGGAATTTCAAAGACTAAGAAAAACCCTTAGAAAAGGGTAAGGAATTTTGGTAAAGGGAAAAGGGACAAGTAGTTACCCCATATGTGTTTTTCCGCAGGTTTTTCTTTAGGAATTAAATTTTGACAAAAAAAAGGTACGTCGTCTCCGCCGCCTCCGCCGTTTTCATTCAACTCGCTCAAAGGAGAAGAGCGAAACCCTAATAACATTTAACTGTTAGTTCTCCTATTTTTTATATTTGACACAGGAATTAGCACAAGCAACCCGATACGAACCCTGTTTTATAAAGAAATGTTGAATAAAATCATAAGGATAAAAAATGTAAATCGATTGTAATAAATCAAAAGAACGTTAAAGCAACCATATCCAGGCTAAACAATTCACATAATAAAAAATACCCTCGCAGAGCCACTAATTTCCCCACACAGCCCCCCCCCCCCCCTACGGCTGTCGCCAATTCATGCCACTGAAGGATCAAAAATCAAAACTCGAAAAAAAACCAACAAACCAATTTATTTTGCAAACGAAATAGGCAACAGGGACATAAATTCCAAGCTATAAAACATTTCAGAAGTTTTAGGTCGGGCGTGTTCCTAAATTCATCGATGGAGGTTAAAAAACTAACACAAACATGATAAATGTGAAGGAAGGCTCAATCACGGTGGAAATTTTTACTCATCTGCTGAATTTAGGAACTCCCCCGTCATAACGCCCGCTAGCATGTTTTCTCTCGAATTAGAAACGAATGGATGATTAACAAATGAGCAATTTAGAGGCAAGAAAAGGACCGCGTGAGCAACCGAGAAGGCAGCGAATAATACGTTTTGGAAAATGTTCGATTTGGCGGGTTTTCAGATACGCTAATTTTGTTAATTAAAAAATATATTTCCGAAGGTTTCCAAGCGACTACTGGAACGCCGGTTGGCTTAACAAAGTCAGGTCGGCTTGTTTATTGTTGAGTTCAACTTACTGACAGCAGTGAGCTTCGTCAGTGTGGACTGACGTGTACAGTCGTTGTTTACGCTAACGTCGTCTCCATTGACCAGCAGTTTGCCTGTTTTTAGCACTGGCAAAATATGTATGGGTCTTCCTTGACATTTTCGATAGGTCTATTCCATTGTTTCACTAGTGCTGCTCTAGTGCAACCAGCACTTACGAAGTGCTTTCGATTGACCTAGGTAAGTTTGAATTAACACTAACTATCAGCCTAATTAGTTTGCCATTTTGGTTATTCGGGGATGGGAGGGGGGAGCAACTTCACGCACCATAGGAAACCAAGATTGAGCATTCATGCCCATCAGTTAATGAATAAAAATGATTCTTTTTTATTTTTATTCATAATTGATGACCATTGTCGTTATTTATTTTATTCTTTTGACAAAAAAAAAGAAAAGAAAGAGTCTTAAGATATTTCTATAATCACAGATGAGGTGATAACATTTCAACAAAGGTTGCACAAGGTTATAGAAAACTGACATGTAAAAAACTTTTCATGTCAGTTTTAAACCTTTACTGTACAGTTTTCAAAAAATTTAAGCTATAAAGTTCCAAGTTATGAAAAATACAACTTACTGAAGTACTATGTTATCGTAATGGGAAGCTTACGAAGCCGGTAGCGCGAAAAAATACGTTGTCTTTATTTAAATAAAGTTAGTGATGTACAGTGACAGTTTTTACAGTGCGTGTTTTTATTATTATCAATGTGTCGTTTAAACCTCATGCTAAATAAGCCTGTGTGGCTACATTTTGAACAAATTGACAATAATTTCGTGAAATGGTTGTTATGCAAAGCAGTGCCGGTTTCTCTCGCGGCATTCACCAAATGCGGGCGGCTAACAGATAAATACTTTTTTTTACACAAATAACACAGATAATACTATTTAAAAGATGTATTAGTTGAAACAAAATTACTTGAAACTGGCTTAATTTCATGGTGCGTAATGCCAGCTGAAGAGCCGAACGACTGAAAGTCATCGGGAGAGCCTCGAGAGCTCATATATCTCCTCAGGGCATTCGGCGAATAACTAGACTCGTGTCGCGCAAATTTTTGCGCAGAATAGCTGCCCCTAGTCTCTCAATTAGAGGTTCCAGTGAGCTTCTGCCTGCACGAAAATATTTGACACACCCCTACGAATGCCCTCACCATCACCCATCTCATAGTTCTATCGGTTTGGCTTTATCCCATTCACACCGGCTGAAAAGCGGAAAGTTTTTTTCTTCAAGTTCGTATTTTCGGGGTTTTGTTTATTAATTTATAAGTTACTCACTAGAAAAAAATGATCACACAAATAATTGTGTCGGAAAAAATTGATTGTCCGCGACATTACATTTAATTTCTAGAATTGTTTACGGTATTCGGACAGTTGACAGTTGATTTGACTGATTCTTCATCTACTTTATAGCATTTTTCATTTGCATAAAATTCTGCACCGGGGCAATCCGTTTTCACCCGTCTTGTCCATAAAAATGTCTAAATCAGCGAGAAAGGGTGGAAATGAACCGCCCCAATGCAGAATATTGTATTCAAATGCACAGGCATAGTTTGCTTGCAGCGAAATCCTATAGCTGCCTTCCCCCCCCCCCAACCAAAACTGCGAATACCCAGGCCAGAGGAGCAGGAGCCGCCACCGATGCAAAGCCAAGGTGAGTTACCGGTCTACCACACCACCACAATTCTTAAGAAATACATGGAACGAAAACATCCCACTGTTCGCCTCATCCCAAGGCAACCTCAACCTCTCTCTACGTCATCTGGTAACGCGATTGAAAGTCCGTGTCCGGGCACTTATCAGGCCGAAATCCCTTTAATCATAACACCGGTAAGTACCAATCCGCGGCAGGAACTTGCAGCTACTCCGCCATGTGAATTTTGGACAGGTCCTTGCACATCTTGAGCGTCGATTCCGGCTGTTCCTACGGCTTCGTCATTATTATCTCAGTCTGCAACCGCGAAAAAGACGCTTGATCGGCGCTTGCTGACACTCTTTACGCAGGATTTTCAGCCATTCTCGATCATTGAGGATACAGGATTCAGGAAGTTTGTGAATGTCCTGAACCCCTCCTATGAACTCCCTTCGAGAAAAATCATATCGAAAACTCTGTTTCCTGCTCAGTATGTAGCTTTCCAAAATAATTCGAAGGAATTACTTGGAAATGCCAAAACGATATGCATAACTACGCACGCGACGCGTGGACCTCTCGACAAAGTAACAGCATTTTGGCCATTTCATCATAGAAGGCATATACAGGGTGATTCAGGAGGAATGTGACAAACTTGCACAGGTGATAGTGCGTACCTGGACGCACAAAAAACGCCATATATAGACGCATAGCCGAAAATGCTTTGGTTATGAGATATGATCATTTTCCTGTTTTTTCCAGTTTCATTATTTTTACGGTAATTGTCGTGTTCACGGCTCACCGATGGAGGTTAGACAAAAAATGACGGTTGATTCGGAAAGAGGACAAAATCCTGTTCCTGAAACCACCATGAAAATCAAAAAATGTCGCTCGCGCGTGACTATTTCAGCCATGTGAAAAGTGAAAAAAGTATTTTTTTGAAATTACCAATACATTTCACATCGGTATCAATGAGCTGCTAGTGCACGCATCGACGGGCAAAGTTGTGGAAAACTACCCAGTTCTGTATACTTTCAAAAGGTGTTCTGGTAGTTGAAGTTTGCAACCCTCTGACTTCAGGAATCAAGTTCGAATGCAAAAAAATGTAATTTGCTGTGTTAAAAGAAGCCGAATAGGTCCTTGTAAACGTCCTTTCCTTAGGGTATTGTGTTCCTCCAAGCAGGCTCCCCTCAATGCTTGAAGTAAGGATCCAATTTTCACAAGGAGGCTCACGGTGTGAGAGATCGTGGATGAACTGCTGCGTTAGGACTTGAACTAGGGCATTCCTACTCATCAGTCACCACTCAGCAGGTTCAGCTGAGCTCAGTAGATTGCGATCTTTGTACATCGTTTTTTCTCTCCGAATTAATTGAGATCAATGATTGAAGAAGAACCTTAAACATTGCAGTTAAGTATTATGAAGAACCCCCTCAGGGTAAAAACATGGTCCTATCTCCAGAAAAACGAATTTCTCTCGCATTCCCTGATTATTACATGTTATTTACCGATGGGTCCGTAACTCAATCCCATGTAGGTTGCTCTATTTTCGATCCTGTTCTTGAGTCCGGAAAACAATTTTTTCTACCAAATAACACTTCAATACTTACAGCCGAACTATCCGCAGTGCAGGAAGCTATAAGATATTTTGCTGAAATGAACACGACCGGTTAATGATCCTTTGTGACAGTAAAAGAGTGGTCAAGTATTTTGAAAATATCAAAATGAACTGGAAAACCCACAGTGTAGTTATTGAAATAATTAAATTAATAGCGAATATGCCTGACCACAAATCCATCGTCCTCCATTGGATTCCAGCTCATAAGGGAATAAGGGGCAACGAGCGAGCAGACCATTTAGCTAAAACCGGTCATCTCACCCAATCTGCCGTAAGAGTAAAACATTCATTTCCCTATTTCGAATATTTCAGTTCAATCAGGCCTCCGCATGACTCAACGTGGAGTCAAGCATACTCAACGTCCAATAAAGGTGCATTCTATAAACAAATGTTTCCCGTACCCTCTACGAAGACATGGTTCTCCCAGGAATACTTACACAAAGATTTTATACGAACTATAATGTAGGTTACGGACCAACCATGGGTTGAGTCAACAGTATTTACACGCCTTGGGTGTAACATCGTCTGGCAATTGCCCTCAGTGTAGGGTACCAGGGACGCTGGAACATTCTGTGATGGAATGCCCCATTTACGCCTCTAGAAGAGACATGATGTTTCGTGAACTGAGTAAGTGCATCGTGTGCCCATTCAACTACCAGTCCATCCTATCGTCTAACTCTGTTTCGGCCTACAAAATCCTATACCAGTTCACTAACGATATCAACCTCAAAATTTAATTTCATGTCCTCATTGTATTTTCTCTCCCTTTAAATAACAAAACTCCTTCCGCTCATCAGTTTCCACCTCCAAACACGAAATTTTAACATATTACAATAGCGCTTCGTCTATCAATAAGCCTTTGGCTTCAGTAAATCCTGCGAAATCTTAAATAAAGTCTTAAGAAGCCGCTCGTGGAAGGATCCCTGGCGTGAGAGAAATCCCCCTAAATCCTAAGGTCGAGGTTAATCTCAATTATAATTTCATATCCTCAGTGTGTCTCCGCAATTAATTCATTAAACCCCTCCAGCTTATCATTTCTAACACCTTCAAATAACGCTTCTAGCAAGCCTCTGGCGTCAGGGAAATCTGCGTAAGCCGCATTAATGCGATAAGAAGCAGTTTATTCGAGGATCCCCCCAAGAAGCGTGGGAGAAATCCCCCTAAATCCTGCAAGGTGTTAAATCCTTAAACGTTCTGAATCTCCGTATAATATTCCTATTCCGATATTTCTATAATATTCCGTACATGTTTCTGGCTGTATGATTAATACATTCAATTTAATTGAGCGTTCAAAATTCCTCCCGTTTCTTGCTCACTTTGTGTTGCTCTAAACCGCAAATTTTTGGTGGCCAAACGAATTTAGATAATTACGGCGAGGGGCTGTAAAACGTTACAGCCCAATAAATTGGTCTTCCTTGCAAGATCATTTTCCACACAATCCGCATTACTACACTTGAAATGTGTTCAGGGGCTCATTGAGCTGAAAAAGTGTTCGTTGTCGTTACGTTTCCGAACGTATGATAGTTTACTAAAGCGAATTTTAGTCAACTTATTTCGTCAGGATACTATTAAAAATGCCTCGACATTTTTCTAACGAAGAGTACGCCGACATGTTTTTCTACGGAATGTGTAGAGGAAATGACCGAGCCGCCCAGCGAGTATATCGACTTGATTTCCCAAACCAAAGACTGCCGGCCAAAAATACTTTTTCGTGTTCCGAAGACGATGGACGAATTCGGAAAGGAAAGAAAATATCGACGTTGAGGACATTTTAATGGAAGTTGAACGTGTCCCAACTACGAGCACTCTTCGAATTTCGTTAGCACGTTCACAAACAAGTGTGTGGAGAACTCTCAAGAAGAATGGGCTTTCACCATGCCATGTCCAAAAAGTCCACAATTTGTTACCAGGAGACGAAATCCGTAGGTTCGAGTTTTGCCAATGGGCAAAACAAAATCCCATTCATTCTTTTTACCGATGAGGCCACATTCACGAGAGATGGAATAAACAATTCTCACAATAGACATATCTGGTCAGAAGAGAACCCCCGAGCAAAGCTAGTGTCGGCTTTCCAACATAAATTATCGATCAACGTGTGGTGCGGTATGCTCAACAATATGTTAATCGGACCATTCATATTAGAAGACCGTCTTTCCGGACTGACTTTTTTAAACTTCCTTCGGAATCACCTCCCAGCTCTGCTGGAGGACGTTCCTTTTCAATACAGAAATCGTATGATATTCCAACTCTACGGTGCCCCTGCACACTTTTCTCGTGAAGTCCGAGCATTTCTCGACGAAACATTCCCTCTGAAATGGATTGGGCGAGGAGGACCAATTAACTGGCCTGCGAGGTCTCCCGACCTAACGCCATTTGATTACTGTCTCTGGGGGTGGATGAAGACAATGGTATACGAAAAGAAGCCCAGCACACGTGAGGAGCTGATCAATAAAGTCATGGCCTGTGCTGAATCAATCCGTGTTCAAAATTCGTGGAGCCACCAGAGCGACAAAGTGTGTCCACGAAGGGGGAGGAATTTTTGAACACTTAATAAAATAATGTTTTTTTGTTGTTATTTCAAGTAAGGTTGTTTGTGTAAATTGACCCCAACCATAAGTTGGAGAGACAAACGATGGACAATGAGCTCCATGAATGAGAGAAGATTGTACAAAAGGTACCGGCGATAAGGTGAAATGTCCAAGTCTAGTGTACACCCTAACGCTGTTCATCCACCACCTCAGCTCACATGGTTAGCCTCGTTGTGAATTGAATCCTTACTTCAAGCATTGAGGGCAGCCTGCTCGGAGAAACACAATAATACCCTAAGGAAAGGACGTTTACAATGGCCTATTCGGTTTCTTTCAACTCAGCAAGTTACATTTTTTTGCATTCGAACTTGATTGCTGAAGTCAGAGGGTTGCACACTTCAACTACCAGAACACCGTTCGAAAGTACACAGAACTGGGTAGTTTTCCACAACTTTGCCCATCGATGCGTACACTAGCAGCTGATTGATACCGATGTGAAATGTATTGGTAATTTAAAAAAAAAAAAACTTTTTTCACTTTTCACATGGCTGAAATAGCCACGCGCCAGCGACATTTTTTGATTTTCATGGTGGTTTCAGGAACAGGATTTTGTCCTCTTTCCGAACCAACCGTCATTTTTTGTCTAACCTCCATCGGTGAGCCGTGGACTTCTCTGGCTGTACGCGTTGAAAGTTTAATTTTTCGTTTCATGTTCTCCTTTCACGAATTCATTTTTTTATTGACGCTCAAGTAATACCGCCGCTATTAAATCGCATCGTTTTTGACCGCCGTATTCAAATGTTAGTGACCAAAAAATTATACATCTTTCAAAATAGAAAATATGGTGGCAACAATTTTTTACATTTTCTTTGTATTATAGTGGTAGACAGTCCATAATTTTGCCAGTTTTTTTGAATTGGTGGAACAAGTGAAAGTGGAACATGAAACGAAAAATTTGAGCAAAAAAAAAAAAAAAATTACTTACAACGAGTACAGCCAGAAAAATAAATTCATAACGGAAGAAAGACGTTAATTGACATTACAGCCGCTAGGGCGCCCCTATAGATCCGAAAATGTTGGAATTCCACTTTTTTTATGATGCCAAGCTTGGGCCAATATTCAGTCGTTCACTTTGACCGGGGCCCATTTTGCCCCCCTTATCCAGGGGAACCCTTTCACCCGTGTAGGTACCACTTCAATTTTTCTTATTATTATTTTCAGATGCCCGTTACACTTGAAAGGCGTCTGCAGGGTAAGGTAACTATGCCGAAGTTGGAACAATATCTCGGACCGTTCAAAGATGAGGACGAAATCGCGGCAGGAAACCAACGCGTTTACGTTTTCCTGTCGTGTGATGAGATCGGCGTTCATCCTAAACGGGAAACACCGAAGCAATGTCCGCTTTGTCCTGGCCAACTGACAGCTATGGCTGATCGAACGACTGCTCTTGGATGGAGGTACCGATGTAGGACAAATCGGTCCCACAAATTTTCACCATTGAAGAATAATTTCTTCGAAAATGCAAGGCTAAAAGAGATGAGTATTTGCCAAATTATGCGTCTATCAATGTATTGGATTTCCAATTTGACGCTTGCATTTGCAGAGAGTAATGCCGAACTATGTCACCAAACTGCTACAGCTTGGTATGCTTATTTCCGAGACGTGGCAGCCAAAATAGTGCAGCACGACTGGCAGCAGATTGGTGGCGACGATGACATCGTCGAAGTGGATGAAACTCATGTCTTCAAGAGAAAGAACAACCTGGGAAGACAGCCTCATGGAGGACCGAGATGTTTGGGTTTTTGGACGAATCAACCGAAAATCCAAACGGGTATTTTTCCGGCTTGTAAAGGACCGAACAGCCCAAACTTTGCAGGAGGAAATGATAATGAGCATTGACTCAGAATCATTCATTTGTTCGGATCAATGGCGAGCTTACAACGGCGTTGATCAACATTTTGCAGGTCACTTCGCCGTCAATCACTCGACGAATTTCATTCATCCGCCCGCTGGACAGGACCCAGAATTCGTTCCAGCTGGTCGATTTGCTCCTCAATGTTTGGACAGCAGATTTCGTGGTCCGGCCCGACAAAACGAGGAACCGGTGCGATATCACACTCAAAGCATTGAGAGAGCGTGGCGTTCCCTCAAAGGATATTTGAGAAATATAAATGATGAGTCTCTGTTACCAAAGTATGTTTCAGAAGGAATGTACAGGATGAATGCATTGAATAGACATCCCGATCCCTTCATAAGATTTTGGCAAGATGTAGGTCGTGCCTACCCGGGCATTGGCAGGGTTGCCATGTCGAATGTATGGGACGATAATGGATGGATCGTGTGTGAATGTTATGAATGTTCACCTTGAAAGTCAGGTCCGCCTCGGGCGTGAAATGTAACGGTAAATAACCGTGGTTTCCTGTATTTCATTGTGCTAATTGACACTGTACATGTGGGCGATATTGTCACATTGAGATCTGTGACTGGCTTTTGGCTAACATTCACTGGAATAGGGCTTTATTTCACCATGTTGAAATCCACAGTTACAATGCAACCGAAATATTGCATCCCTTGGATTTCAACTTGATGTAAATAAGGCGATACCAGTTAAAAAACGCGCTGACCATATTACCTCATGCAAATATGGTGAGTTAATATGGCTTTTTGTATTGATTCCATGTTCACGGATTTATGCTCTGCAACCAAGCATTTACACCCTCCCTCTCGAATTTAGTAATTGATGTGGTGTGAAAAATGCTTGGCCTCAGCAAAGAATTTCATGAAAATGGGATTTGGTGTGTATGTGCCAAAATTAAAAGCCTTAAGCTCGGTGCACACGATGCATTTTTTTGAAGCATGATGGCCTGCCTGTTCTAAAAAACATCCGGTCACTGCTGTGGATCATATGTTTTTTTTCACCGTGCAAGTAAGTAAACATGCTTCGAAAAATGCATCGTGTGCACCGAGCTTTATTAAGTGGCCATAATTTCTAAGGTCGCGTGGAAACATATGGAAAGTCATTTGATTTAATAGGTTAGTTCGTTTGTCGTGAATATAGAGTTCGTACGACAGAGATAAATCTGTTGCTTACAAATATCATATTGAAAATGTTATAAAACAGTCACAGAGCATCTCGGGTGGATGATGCCGGCAGTGGAACCGAAGAAGCCATGATCCAACGAATACAACGACTTGGAACTCTTTTGACAGTGATTATGTGATCGCCCGTTTGACTTGACGACGGGGAAAAAAATATGTATTATGACATTATTTTAAAATCAAACTTAAATGACAAGATGCTTTCAAGACAAGATTATTTCTGTTTCTCAGGTAATAGCAATGAAAATTGGTTTTGGATACATTTCTAATTCTGTCATACTCAAAATATACTTTAATCCTTCATATTTAGTCGGAAAATGATTAATTTTCCTTATTTTCCAACTGTTGTACAACTGGCAATTTTGTACAGGGCCTGATCGCGACTGGGGGGGGGGGCTGGGGATTCATTGGCGGCAAAATTTCCAAATATTGCATGCATGCATCTAGCCGTAGACATGGAAACTGTAGGTGACAATTTGAGGTGCGTGCACCTCAAAGAGGGAAGACAGACAACGTAGGCTCCTACGGCTACAGTTTGATGCATGCATTATGATGCATATTTCGGCACTTTTTTCGAGAAAAATACGAGAAAATACAAAAAAATAAAGGAAAGCAGCTCTAAAAAATATATCCTTAAGTCAAAAAGGACAACCAAAGAGGACCAAAGATCTCTCAACTCAATGGTGGAACGTGTTCATCGATTAACAGGAGACGAATTCGGCACTGAACTCTTCTCCCCGGCTGGAGACACAGAACCAAGGATGGGATTCCCGAAAGATTTTCCACCGTCACCATTTTATCATATTCATATCCCAAGATGGACGATGCGTTCACTGCAACTAGGCAATTATACAGCTGCCTTACCCTGCATCTGTTTGGATCCAGATCCAAGTGCATATTTTCTACTTTTCATTGCATATTTCAGTATTTTTGATGCGTATATCGATGAATAATATGCATATTTGCATGCATATATTCATCATTTTTATTTACGTATCATCCGGTCTCTATCGATTTTACACACCTACTTATAATTTAGAGTGTTATGATCTAAAAGTCTGTCTGAAAGTATGAAATGGCTGAAAGTAGTTCATCTCCAATTCTTTTACTTTCGCAAGAAGCCCAGTCACGGCCGGTCAAGTGACCGGTCACAAACCACAGCTATTTTGACCGGACGTCACCGAAGTGGACCACAGCACCTACCTCGTAGTGCATAGTCGCATCAAGTATACAACCAACCACTAAGATTCAATAAAGTGCGGAATATGACTGGTCCTGACCAGACCGGACCGAACCAATGCTGAGGTTGAAGAAAAAACAGCCCAAGACAAGGGCAGTGTTGACTTCAAGTCGCCGAGACTAAGGCTTAGGTCCGCCACTACTGGGTGATTGTATGTGCTGCGATTGTGTATGAGTAAACAGACGGGTAAATGCTACAATTCTATGAAACAATCCCACGAAGTGTCATCGCGGTCATCGGGTTTTTCCCAACCAATGAAAATTCCCAGGTATCCCGAATTTGCGGGGACGGTCGACACCCTTTTAAAGATTGGAGTGGTCAAGCTCAGACAATTCCAGTATCTTATGTAGCAATAATCCATACATACAATGATACAAAATGCCCTGTCAATTGACAACTTGCTCGGAGGTAAGGAGGGAATAATCCAATAAACTCATTAGGGTGAATTGCAGTAATTGTTTAAAATATTAAATAAAAAATTAACCGCATGATGAAGAGGTATAAACGTTAAAATCAATAAACCAAAAATCACGAAGACTGTGAATTGCACCAACCAATGGTGTAATAATTGCGTAAGAATATTGTATGAATAAAGCACATGCAAAATTAGTGTAATCTGTGAAGAAAGGTAATAGGCACGTAATTATTATCGAAGTTTCCCCTACACAAGTTTGTAAAAGACGAACGTTCCGCGCGTTGGTGAGGATTGCATAGGGCACATCTAAAAATACTCCGTTTAACTCGCAGGCAAGAAGTAATTTCGTATTCCAAACCATGAATATGTTTCTTTATTTTGTAAAACTGAACGTGTAAAACATCGTATTTTGTTTGCACGTAACGAACGCAATAAAAAAAGTAATTCGATAAACAGGACCTCCAAATTTATGAACAAACGGAAAACCTCAGCTCCGCCAATGACGGTTACATTGGAATCCTCTCTTCTCTAGCTGCGCTCGTTCGGAGTTTCATTTTTTCGAGTCAAATTCTTCATTTCTTCTTCCTTTTTTTCCAGGATTTTTTTTTCATTGGCGCTCAATGCATTATTTTATGATAACGAAACGTGTCGTTTTTTGCCACCTAGTCAAAATTAGTACTCAACAAATAAATACAGGGAGATTCAGGAGGTTGTAATACCAAGTATTTGCTTGCGACCAAAATCACCCTATGAGCATAGGGTCGCAAATGATTTCCTTCTGAGATACGCGAGATAATTGTTTTTTCAGCGACTGGCTACTTTTTTCCAAAAACTCGATTGCATGGCCTAACCGCTGTGCTTGGAACAAAACGGTTGACGTTTTTGAAAAGAACACAAAATTTCACTTCGAAAAACAGTGTTCTAAATCGTTGTAATCGTACCCAAGTATTTTTATGATTTTCCACAAATGACGAAAGTTACTTTTTTGAAATTTCCCCTATAATTCAGCGACGATTTCTGCCAAATTTGCCATGCTTCCAAAATGATCCCAATCAGAAAAATGTGTCCGTTTTGTGAGCTTTCGAATGACCTCCTCAAAGATGAAGATGGTCCGATTTTGAGAGAGATAACACGCATAATATCCGAAAAAACAAGGTGTAAACGTGCAAAATCTATATGTTTGCCCCAGTAAAAAAATTGTCTTTATGCCCCTTAAACGTACTATTGTGCCTTAAAAAAGGCGAATATTGCTCACTATTGTCGATTCCGAAAAAGATGATGGGGGGAGGGGTTGATTTTTTTTTTTTGTAGATCTAAAGTGATTATCATCGGACTGAATCCCAAGCAATAATTGCCTTTCACAGGGCACAACAGTACGTTTAAGGGGGAATTGCACGGGTGATTCCTCGACCTCCCTTCAATCCCCCTCGTCAACTACTCGGCAAACATTTGCTGGCCTTATTTCTGCACCAATCCTGGTTTTTTAGGACTCGTTTCAATCTTCAGGAAATTCCGCATATGCAGTAGTTTTCCTTTTTTCAAATGGCTTCAGTTTTGTGTTAAAATCCTGAGTTTTCAGGACAGTTAGGTTTGCCGTGAAATCTGTCAAATAACTGGTTTTGTAGTGACGTCTTCAGTTATGGGGCAACACGTCAGCGTGAATTCGTCTGTTTTGATATAAAATCGTCATATTTGGGATGAATTCCTCAGTTTTGTGGTGAAATTGCCGGTTTTATTCATTATGTCATATTATTACTAAGGCCCGCTTTATCAATTGTCGATTAAGAAATTCAAAGAACAGATTTTTAAAAAATCGTCTGTGAACCATGACGAAATATTTGATCATGAAACATTAATTTTTTAGTCAGCTCTTTAATCAAAGATTGATTAAAAGAGCCTAAGGCCCGCTTTATCAATCACTGGTTAGTGTAATTTAAAGAATTGATTAAGGATAATCAACTGATTACCACCAAGTGCCTCTTTATCAATCGCCGATTTTGTCATAATCAACCGGTAAAGTTAGTCAGCCCTCCGAGGTTCCATTAGCGCTAAATCAGTTGATTAAATTGAAGTGATATTGACAAATTGAATATTGACAAACAAAACAAAACAAAAGAGGTTATAATTTTGTGAAGCTTTTTGCTAGGCGATTTCTTTTTTGGTGGTGGTTTTTACTTATTTTATCGCCATTTATAACGTGTGGGTACCTACAATGTTGAACACCAAAATTATTCTCGTCGGACGATGAACTTTACGTGGAATTTCTCTCTTGGGAGCGTCGATCGTACTCGGTGGCAATTTTTTCATCACACTTTCAGAGAGCCTTTCAGAAAGAGACTTTCATTACACTTTCACTCTCATCACACTTTCAGAGAGCCATGAATAGTATTCGGTTTGATTTAAATCTACGATTATCTGCTCCCAAGCAGTCCCTCAGGTGAAGGCCAGGGATCACCACTTCGTCGATTCTATGTATATTTCGCCCGGGTCATTCTATCGGCTAGACGACAGGTGCATTAGGGCAATCTTACTCGGAATGCAATAGACTTCAGTCGCAAGAACTTGGCCAAATTCATTATTCCATTAAAGAAGAAATTCTATCCGCCCCCATTTCTCATATTATAGTGATATTTTTTGGGGTATTTTACTTGGCTTAATAGAATATATTTTCCCCTAGTTTTTTGTATTATTTCCCACTGTTTAAAGAATTCTCAAGGCGGAAAGAGAATGATAGAGCAGAGGGCCTACTCAGTAAAATTTAGCGCCGGCGCAATCCACCCGTCTTGCCCTAAAACATACGTTCCAACTCTGAGAGGACGGGTGGATAGCACCGGCGATAAATTTTACAGGATAGTGCCCTTGTAATTGGATTATTTTAATAGCGAAACGAACGTGGTAAAGGCCGGACAATGATATAATAATATAATTCCTCGGTCCAGGGGATATTCTCGTAACCAAAATCTACTGTAGCACGGCTGATATTTCCAGTGACACTGGAAATTACTAGTAATCAACGACGCTCATGATTGAAATTAGGTACGCGACGTCTGGAATACGGCACACATAACACGCCAATGGTGAGAACGCCGGAAAGCGGGCGATGAGGATGACCAGCCTCCAACATAATTTAAGTAAACACACAATAATACCTCGAATACCGCTCGAAATCTCATCTAGAGCATGCAACGGAAGATAATCAAAAAAAAAGTGGCTGATTACCAAATCAACTGATTACTAATCGCCTCTTGAGATTGAAAAAGGTACCCAGCGGCTTAGTCATTGACTAAGCCTAATCTGTGGGGCTTAGTCATTGACTAAGCCTAAATCAGTGGTCTCATAATCAAGACTTTAGTCAGATAATTGTCATTTATTTTATTTTCCAGGCATGCCAAGGTTGAAACGAAAAAGTTAGAAATTACGACTCTGCAATTCAATGCAAAAATTAAGGTGTAACAAAGAAGAAAAGAAAGAAACACCTTCCTTCCTTTCCCTTCAGGAACATGGAAGTGAGCTTGACGAAAATATAAAAAGGTGTAAGGAACAAGAAATATCCACGTCAAAAGAAACACCTTCCTTCCTTTCTCTTCAGCAACGTGGAAGAAATATTAATACAAATTTAACAAAAATTGTTTCTGGTAACAAAAAAGGAGAAGATATTGGAATAAACAAACGTAAAAATGTTCTAAAAGGAAACGCACCAAAAAATATAAAACCAATTCTACAAAGCGATCTTATTCACAATATGCATTACAAGGAAATACCAAAGTCTTGTGTTACCAATGATGACTATAAATTGGAGATCCGAAGAAAAAGAGAAAAAGGTTATCTGATGACGTAAAAAGACAAAAGCACAATAAAATAGCCAAAGATTGTTTTAAAAAAAGGCTAGGAAATGAAAAAAATAAAAAAATCCACAGTGAACGACTAAAAGAATGCCAAATAAAAGGCTACAAGTTGAACAAAATAAAATTAAACATAATGAGCGAGCCAAAGAAAGTAAAAAAAAAAAAAAAGGCTACAAGATGAACAAACAAAAATGAAACATAACGAACGAGCCAAAAAAGTAAAAAAAAAGGCTACAAGATGAGCAAACAAAAATAAAACGTAACTAACGAGCCAAAGAAAGTTAAAAAAAAAAGACTACAAGCTGAACGAGAAATGAAATAATCAATTATTAAACAAATTAACTGGTCTGATTCCTTCTAGTTTTCGTCTGGTGCTATTTTTCAGACGTTTTTGTATGATAATTGTAGTGATTCACGCGTATGATATGATTTGTACCAGAAAAATAAATTTTGAACTAAAATAATCACGGAAGGATACCTGAAAAACTAATTAAACGAGTATTTACTAGTGAAAGTGGTGGGAGATGATGATGATGATGATGGACATGGTGCATTGATTTTACTTAAATAAACTGTTTCTTTGAATTTTGGGGTTATTTTGACGTCGAAAACAATTTTTGGGGATTTTACCTGACAGTTGCAATATGGCTCATTTTGACGATTTTACACTGTTTTTCCGAACCTTTCGTGTCATATCTCAGTAAAAATTCAACCGATTTTCAATTTTCTTACGTCAATTGAAAGCTCACATAATGGGCATGTTTTTACAATAATTGGTCAATGCCCGACCAACTGAAGATTGAGTGAAATTCGCCTCTGAAAGAAACACGAAAATTCAACGTAACACTTTTTCGATTTTTCCAAAAATAACTAAACGTACATAAAGACGATTTTAATGTGTTATTCCTGATTTTTCCAAAGTTAAATTTTGTGCTCTTTTCATAAATGAAGTTTATTTTGTTCTATGTTGAACGGTTAGTCCGTTAAGACCGCCTTTTGTGGAAAAGAGGTGATTTGGCTTAAAAAACACTAAATTCCCTGTAACTCTGAAACAAAGCGTTTCCGACCCTATGTCCATATAGTCATTTTGGTTCGCCCTACTTAGTAGTGCACACATGTGGAAGTATTGTCGTTTCCTCCTGGAACACCCTGTATGTGATAACAAAATTCCAAAATTATCGCTTCATCACAACTTTTTGAGATGTCCTCACGTCCCTCAAGAATTAAAAGAATTGACTGAATTGGAAGAAATATTTTTGTCTCAAAGAATACCTTTCATGCAAATCAGAGGGATTAGAGGAAACCAACGGTACGCTGTTTACGGTAAAGTGGTTAATGTCCCCGCCGATGTTACGGAAAGCGTGAATAATTCTCTGCCAAGGGAGAATGACACAGTTTTAGTAGCATTTAAAAAGAAAAAAAGCTACAAAAGCAATTATCTGTTCCAATCAATACGTCCAAACAAAATATTAAAAGCAGCTGAACTGTTGGAAAACAGTCCTGCATACAAAGAAACAGGAGTAAATCTTAGCTACGACAGATTCAATGGATGTATAAAACATAACGTGAGGCGCTAGTAACAGCCACAATAAAGGAAAAACTTGCACTACCCTTTTACTTATCTCAAATACTCATGGACCCCGTTAAGCACCCATTAATAATAAACACAGATAGTAACAACACAGACGTAGCTTTATAAAAATGTACAACGCACATGTGACGAAATCACTGGCTAATGCACGCGTACGCAAAGCCATAAAAAAAAAAAAAAATGGAAGTATACAAAGTGAACTGATCAATTTACAAAAAGAACTTGATCTAAACGATACAAATAACAATAAAGAATTAAATTCGTCAAGCGATGAAGATGAAGGTCCAGAGCCAGTCAATATTCAAGATTGCGAAACAATGTTGCAAACGGAAGCTCTTGTATTTGCTCCTGGTGAAGGGCGCTCGCCTCTTCCGTTATTGTTGGACACTTACGTGGAAGCATTAAGCTTTTTAAAAATATATGATGGAGAATTAATCAAAAAACCAGATCATATTACGTATCAAAATTGGATGAAATCAGAAATTATGCGATTTGATCGTAGGTGTGCCACAGTAACAAAACTTTTTTTTCGGCTCTGAAATTAAGAACAGAAAAATTGGGTTCCAGTATAGCATTCTGCCTAAGAAAAACAAAAGGAAATAGAAATATAAATTCTGGTTCTGTTTTAGACGAGTCATTTATGAACGAATTAATATTACATGACAGCAGATACTGAACCAAGACGGAGGATCCCCGTCATTTTGGGCAGAAAAAGAAATAGTATATTGTGTACCTAGCCGAGAAAGTGGGTGTTTGCCGGGCCGAGAGAGGTTGGACGGGCGAGCCGAAGGCGAGGCCGGCCAAACTCGAGGCCGGCAAACCACTTTCTCAGCGAGGTGCACATACTATTTTTTTTCACACATGAAGCGAAATTAATCAATTTTAAATCAAATCCTCAAATAAGTAGGTGTACAAAAAATGAAAGACAGAGGAATTTGAAAGCCGCGAGTGATTTGTTCATGAGTGCGAGGTGCAACTGTCCATTATAGAGTAGGAAGGGGTTAACAAATGAAGTCCGGCAGGGCCGTAACCAAATTTATTTCATGAGGTATTCAGATCTATTAATAGATTTTTTTTTTAGGCATATCGTTCATAAACTGCTCTTTTAATAATGCAACATTTAATGTACTTCCCAATTAAATTAATTTTGTAAATAATAAATTGTATGTTGTTTTATCGTAGTGTATTCTCATTTGGGGCGATCTGTTCGGGGGCTTCAGTAAAAAAGAAGAAGGAGAAGAAGAAGAAGAAGAAGAAGAAGAAAAAGGGAGAACCTCCGAATGATTTAATAAAAACAAGTGAAGAACACAAAATCGGTACTTTGCCGGGCTAGCCGGGAAAACACCTACTTTCTCGCTCCTTTTCAGCCCGCAAAGTCGAGCTTTGGAGTCATGTATGAAAAAAAAAGAATTATTTGCCATGCTCAGACAATTGGGACCTCCAACATTTTTCCTTGCGGTGTCCCCAGCCGAAACGAAGTGGGCTGAACTAATGGTAATTTTGAAAAAAGTTGTCGATAAGACTATATAACTGAAGCTGAAGCACTAAAATTGACATACGACGAAAAGGTACGGTTAATCCGTTCAGATCCAGTCACGTGTGCAAGATACTTTGATTTTCGAGTGAGAAAATTATTTAATGTCCTAACGGCAGAAAGCAGTATATTTCGCCAACACCTCGTCATAGATCGCTACACGAGAATTGAATTTCAACAAAGGGGGTCAACCACATGCCCACAGCTTTGTTTGGCTGAAAGACGCTATCCGGACAGCATCAATAAATGCGAAGAATTTATCGATAAATTCGTTTCCGGCTCAGAAAAAATCAAAGGATCCGACTCGAATCTTCCGCAAGAATATCAAATTCACAAACACGTTTACATGTAGAAAGAAAACAAAAACTGGAACAAAAAAGTGTCGCTTCAATATACCATTCTTCCCAATGTGCAAAACTCCAATTCTAAATCCTCTTAACGAAAACCTACATAGAAAAGAAAAGTCAGTATTGCATCAAAAATTATGCGAAGTGAAGCAAGTATTGGAAGAAATATACAAGAACCCAGAACAAAATTTGAGCTATAATGCATTTTTGAATAAAATCAAATTAAATGAAGATGAGTACATACGAGTGATTCGATATTCTTTATCGAGGTCAACGGTATTATTGAAAAGGGACCCACATGAAATACGAGTTAATGCCTACAACCCAGACATCCTCAGGCTTCACCGTGCAAGCATGGATATTCAGTTTATTACTGATCAGTGGTCTTGTGCGACGTATGTTATCAGCTGCATAAATAAAACTAAGACGGGGCCTTTCAAAACTTTTACGTGACGCCATGGAAGAAAGAGATAAAAGGAGGAAATTATTCATTGAAAGAAAAGTTTAGAAAATTGGGAAACTCGTTTTTCGGGCAAACTTGAGTTGATAAAAATAGTCGGCCTTGAGGAAATTGAGAGAGGAATTCAAGAATGTAGTAGACTTCTTCTTGGGCAACTATGCTGTCAACTATGCTATGAAACAACTATGCTTAGCAAAATTTGCCGCAAATTATACATACACTGCAAAAAAGAGGGAAAGCAGCAAAATTGATATACAATTGGAAAAAAATGAAGACGAAGAAGAAAACTCCTGTAACGAACTCGAGGAACAGGAGCGTGGAATAATCCTAAACAATAACGATGGTTATGTGAATAAAAGAAATTACTCTAAAATTATTGGATACGTACGATACAATATTCATCAGGACGAAAGTAATTTCTACAGAGAGCAACGTATGCTTCTCCATCCGTGGTATGACGAAAATAATGACCTCGCCCATATCGATCACAAAAAAAAATTCATGGAGCGTAAAAATTTAATATCTGAAAAACGTAAAATGTTCGTTTTCAATAATGGTCCAGACGATTTAGAAGAAATAATTGAAAAACTAAGAGAACAAAATGACATTGATGATGATGAAACTGATGATAATCTTGCGAACGTTGAAAACCAAAACAACGAATTTGAAGTGCTGAATGACCGTACTGGTTCTGTCGATATATTGTAAGACATTGGCTTGGACGCCGGAAACAAAGAAGATAAGATTACTTTTCCTGTTCCTCACCTCAAACCAGACAATGAATATTATACGAACTGATGCGGCAATTAAATGAAAAACAAAGGAAATATTTAATGCACGTACTTCATAAATTAAAATCCACTTCATCGCCCATCTACGAATGTGTTCTGGGAGGAGCAGGTGTTGGCAAATCGCGCTTAATTCAAGCTTTACAACAATCGCTTCTCAGATTTTACAACTCAAAAGTTGGCTTTGAATTAGATACAATAACAGTCCTTCTATGTGCGCCAACCGGTAAAGCAGCGTATGCAATTAAAGGAGTAACAATGCACTCAACATTCGCCTTGCCTCTTAACCAGTTCGGAGGAGACATGCCTGCACTTAGTATCAGCGTATCTAATACTTTATTTTCGAAATTGAACGAATTGAAGCTTATAATCATAGACGAAATTAGCATGGTTGGATGTAAAATGATGAGCCAAATAGACGCAAGACTAAAACAAATCTACAGATCATCTGCAAACTTCGCTGGCAAATCTGTTATTTTATTTGGAGATTTCAATCAATTAGCTCCAGTTGGCGATGTTTTTCAGCCTCCCCACTCCAATATCTATGGAGAATTGGTTGGGAATCCTCTGTGGGAAATGTTTACATCGTTCACGGAAATAATGCGACAAAAAAACGACGCAATGTTTGCTGAAGCGCTCAACAAATTAGCAATAGGAAAACTAACTATAAACGACCAAGAAATGTTCCGTGAAAGGATTATGAAAGATATTAATAAAATACCATCAGAAGGAATTTTATCTTTGTTCAGAAGCAATGCCGAAGTTCATCAATTCAACAATAATATTTTGTCTAAAAAAAGTGACGTGGTCACTTCGAATGTGAAGATAATGTTTTGGGAAACGTTCCAGAAACCACAAAAAAATGTCTGTTAGCGTCAATGAAAAATGCACCAGTCCACAGTACCTACGGTCTTCCAGGAAGATTAAAGCTAAGTGTGGATATCCACTACTTGGTGGCAAATAATATAGACGTTGTGGATGGTTTAGTGAAACCTTAGGAACTCTGAAATTCATCGAATACAATAATGCCAATGAAATTAATAGACTATGGTTCTTTTTTGATGACGTCAGCGTTGGTAAAAACACCAGACAAAAATTCATTAACATTATCAAAGGAAAAAATATTGATGATCGTCTCACACCTATTGCTCGAGTCACACGTAATGTAAAGCCTAGAAAAAACTCGCCAGCTTACGTCGTGAGAAAACAATTTCCTGTTGTACCAGCCAAAGCAATTACGATCTATAAAAGTCAAGGTGGAACGAACGAAAAAGTTGCTGTTTATGTCAATAAATACATGAAACACTCAGAATTATACGTAGCGTTCAGCAGAGCAACTAAATTGTCAGGCTTGTATACCATTGGTGATTTCAAAGCACCCTCACCGACATCAACGACGATCAACGACAACGACGATTAAACGACAAAGTACAACTGGCAATAAATCAATTAATCTATGAAAAGCCTGTCAACATGAGCGTACATTTTCTTCAAGATGATGTGTAAACTGACACAATTATATTTCACAATGTACCATCACTAAATGCACACTTTCTGGACCTGTTGAGTGATAGATGTTACACTTCAGCTACTATAATACTATGTGTGGAAACCTGGACAAAAGAATCAGATTCTATAAATATAGAAGAATTCAAAATGAGGAAGTAACACATTTTCCAAAATCATGCTGTCGTGATAGCTTGGGTACCAAAAATCATGAAAACACGATCCGTTCAAATAAAATCAGGTCCTATATTTTTTTATTAATTTTTAAAACTATTGGGTTGCGGGATCCATTTGAAATAGGCTAGATAGAATGATGACGTAATAACAGCATTCGCAAGACCTTCACAATAGCTTCCCACAAATCAAAAAATTGGACTTAAGAGAATGGGAAGGACAAGAAGGGGCAAGACATGATAACAGCAAAGATGAAGAGGGTTGGGAGGGGTCACAGCCCCTTAACTACGTCACGAGTCACACACCGGCTGTTTAAGGTAACAAAAAAATTGGCAAGTTTTATTATTTCGCTATAAATCGAACTCAACCATTTACGCACTAATATTCAATCCCTGGAAAAAAATGTTTCCAGCTATTTTTATTTTTTATGTTACTTCCTCATTATCTGATTATCTGATGTTCAGAGAAATCAAAAACACGCTTATGGATCCACGATTTTCTGCCGGAACAGCTGCGAAAACGATACCTCAATTTTGTTTACTTATAACTGCGAACGTGCCAATCAATGTTGTAACCTCGCAGCCATTCAATTCAAAAATTACGCAATTTGTTCCGTATACAAACCACCTTCTACTCCATACAACGAAGTGGCATCTCAAATAAATGAAATGGCAGATACAGCTTTGAACGCATGTACACAAGTTATTATTCTTGTTGACTTTAATATAGACTACATGACCAAAGAAAATTCGCGTTTATTTACGGACATGGCAAATAAAGGGCATGCATTTATGTGTTCCGAAAGAATCGTCGACTAACGACAACACGCAAATCGATTTATGTTTTGCCAACTTCCATAACATTGAAGCGTCGTATTACGAATCATATTTCAGTCACCACAAACCCATAATTTGTTCTCTACGCGACCGTGTCGTGCAAACCCAAATGGAAAACAATCGAAGTGTGGAATCTAACGCAAGTCAAATGGATTCACAAACATTAACGCAACTGAATTTATCACAAAAAGATGACACTTCTTATTCCTACCATTCAAGTATTGCCGACAAATTGGAAATTATAATTCACTCGGCAGAAAATGACGTAAACATACCTACTCCTGGACAAGTCGATTTCACAACTACAGCCTCAAATGACAGCCGTGTGAAAAACTATAAAATGAACTCAATTAATAATCTGAGTTCTAGCCCGGAAAAAGACAAAGAAAAAGATGAAATGAATTTTGACTTCCAGAGCCCTTTAATTCCTTTTTTCAAAACAACGACAACGTGTCATGCTATACCAATTCAGTGTGCCAATCTCTTTTCATTCGAATTTCGAATTTGAGAACTCTCCCCCACTGACATGGTTCGATCACTTCCCGCACAAGATTGTGGAAGAGTCGCGTTCTGGGAACGATTTGGGAAAATAGCGTCTAATTCAATTCGTATTCTCCGTCCTAAGTACAGTTATGAAGGTGATTTACCGCAAGCAAGAAGTGTCGCACGATGACGCAAAATAATTTGTTGAATTTTCTCTGTAAGCGGTCCCGGTTCGTTGGAAGATGCTTTCAGTCGGTGCTTGAAAGTTTGGACATTTCTCTCTGCTAACCCATTTGTGTCAGGATGACCCGGAGCAATAAATTTCTGGAAAATACCTTTTTGAGTACAGTATGTCCGGAATTCTCCCACACAACACTGAAAGTACTAACCTTTTCTCATTTTTCCCCTGTTATTCCACATGATAACCCGAGAGGGTACAAAATCTCGTGCTGCTCGGAGTAATACGGAACTGACACTTGAACGAAGCTAATATTTCAATTCATTATTATAAAAGCAGTGATGCAAACACCGACTACCGAAGTTGAGGCGACGAAAATAATTAAAAATTGGCTGAAAGATGCCAAAAAGACGTAAAAAAATTTCGCTCCGGCAGCTGGCGGTCGGAAAGAGTGCATTTTATTTTGTATACGGATACCCTAAGCCGTCCCAGAAGTAGTAATGTTGAGACCATGATTTGTTCCGTTTATGTTTGACCCTCCCTCGTACTGTTTGCTGCCGGGTTTGTTTAAGCTGAACTTAATGGGAATCAAAGGCTATTTCAAAATGGAATCATCATACCGAATATAATGCTTCTGGAATCAACTGGTGATTTGTAGTGATTTTTCTACCATTTCAACCCCTATTTTCCCCCCTCCACCATGACCGATTTGGCCCAAATGCAATACCGACCGGGGCCTTATGACTACTGATTTTTGTGCCAAAGCGCGTTCCGCTAAATTAATTTCTACGAGAGTTATGGTGCTAACAAGGCCTCACACTTACTTCCACCCCGGGGACATCACCCCCTCCCCCTCGACTTTTTCAAAAAATTAAAATTGGAATCAAAGGCTACTTTAACATGGAGTATACGTACTGAATATGATGCTTCTAGAATCAACTGGTGACTTGTAGTGATTTTTTGGTCTCATTTCAAGCCGTAATTTTCCCCCCACCACCTTGACCGATTTGGCCCAAATGCAATACCGACCGGGGTCTTATGACTACTGATTTTTTTGCCAAAGCGCGTTCCGCTAAATTAATTTGTACGAAAGTTATCGTGCTAACGTGACCACACACTTACTTCCACCCCGGGGGCACAAACCCCTCCCCCATGACTTTATCAAAAAATTAAAATGGGAATCAAAGGCTATTCTAACATGGAGTATACGTACTGAATATGATGCTTCTAGAATCAACTGGTGATTTTTAGTGATTTTTTGACGACTTCAAGCCCTATTTCCCCCCCCCCTCCACCTTGACCGATTTGGCCCAAATGCAATACCGACCGGTGTCTTACGACTACTGATTTTTTTGCCAAAGCGCGTTCCGCTAAATTTACTTCTACGACAGTTATCGTGCTAACAAGGAAACGGCCATAATATTATATATATATATAAATTCCGGAGACCACTGAATTCGTGTTCTAGAGGTTCTGAAACGTGAAAAAAACATGACATGACCCATGTTTGCCACTATCACGACGAGACCAATTGTGCATTTTCAGAATGAAATGCACTAATATGTCTCATGTAACCCATTTTGCTCGTGTCACCTGAGGTTTTTCAGACATCTTGCCTAAATTCTTCTACCAAAATGGACGAATACCAAATTTTCTTTTACCGCAGGCCCCTTTTTTGGCACCAACTGAGGGGGAACAAAATGATGAAAATGAAACAGAGTCGGTTTGGTTGCCTATACGATATGGGAAGGTTGACTCTTCTTAGAGGAGTTATTTGCAATTAAAATCTTTATCCCGGCCTAAATTTCATTCATAATTGTTTGATATCGTTCTAACTTATGAGGTTTGACTCGATTGTCGCATGAATGAAATGCCCTTTTCCCGACAGGCTGCTGTCGGAACAAAACTTTTTTCAGGTTACGTAAATTTTCAGATCAGTTAAATTAGGTTAAATGGCATGTCACAATTTCACAGTGCTTGGGTTCGAATCCGAAACAATTTTTTTTTTTTGTTCCTCCCTTTTTGGCCCACCTCAGGATTTTTTACTCAATATTTATTAGGCTGTAGGCAAATCAAATAAAAGAGACGGCTCAAAATTAAGTGTCAATGAAATTTTTTGGTAATTGGGTGGTCCAGTGGTCGTCTAGTGTACACCCTAACGCTGTTCATCCACCACCTCAGCTCACATGGTTAGCCTCGTTGTGAATTGAATCCTTACTTCAAGCATTGAGGGCAGCCTGCTCGGAGAAACACAATAATACCCTAAGGAAAGGACGTTTACAATGGCCTATTCGGCTTCTTTTAACACAGCAAGTTACATTTTTTTGCATTCGAACTTGATTGCTGAAGTCAGAGGGTTGCACACTTCAACTACCAGAACACCGTTCGAAAGTACACAGAACTGGGTAGTTTTCCACAACTTTGCCCGTCGATGCGTGCACTAGCAGCTGATTGATACCGATGTGAAATGTATTGGTAATTTAAAAAAAAAAAACTTTTTTCACTTTTCACATGGCTGAAATAGCCACGCGCCAGCGACATTTTTTTATTTTCATGGTGGTTTCAGGAACAGGATTTTGTCCTCTTTCCGAATCAACCGTCATTTTTTGTCTACCCTCCGTCGGTGAGCCGTGAACACGACAATTATTGTAAAAAGTAATGAAACTGGGGAAAAAACAGGAAAATGCTCATATCTCGTAACCAAAGCATTTTCGGCTATGCGTCTACATGACGTTTTTTGTGCGTCCAGGTACGTACTATCACCTGTGAAAGTTTGTCACATTCCTCCTGAATCACCCTGTATATATTTTGCGGGTTTGGCTCACTAAGAAACCAATTTCTTGGATGTTCGTGGCTCTGCTTAATTATAACATCATTTGCCAAATTTCACTCTCTAAAAAAAATGTGTAGCTGCTATGCTAATTTTACTGGTTTTGCGCACTAAAACCCCATTTTTGCAGATCTGACTCTGCTGACTGACTGAAAAAAAAACCTTTTCGCTGATTTCGTCCTCTAAAAACCATTTCACGGATTTTTCTCACAGAAAACCCAATGTCCGGGTTTTTGTTGCTGAAAACACAATTTTGCGGTTGTTTGTTGCACACAAAAAATACGATTTCGCGGAGTTGCCTAATTTGAACCCAAATGTTTTGGATTTTTCTCACCAAAAATAAAATTTTCGCATGTCTGGCTCACTAAAAAATTTAAATATCTCGGTTTCACTCGCTGGAAACTTCAAAGTTTCGTGGATTTTTTTTATGAATCTCCAATTTCGCTGGGTCGCCATATTCAAAACCAAAATTATGCAGTTTTAGCCCACTAACTGAAGCCTTTCGTGATTCTGGCTCATTAAAACGCTAAATTTCGTGGCATGTGCTCGATATAGAACCAATTTTGCACCCGTCTTGGCTCACTAAAACGTTAATTTCTCAGTTTTTCCAGCTGAAGAACTGAAAAATAGAAATAAAAATAAAAAAATTCGTGGGTTTTGGTCATTGAATTGATCCATTTATCAGATTTGGCTTACTACAAAAATATCATTATTCTTTATTGAAAAGCCCGTTGAAAGCCAAAGCTCAGGTCAGCACACACATTTCTCATTACATTTCCAATAACAACCCGGGAGCGAACAAGGATGTCTGACCAAAGGCCCATCCACGTGCTAAAAGTGGTTTTCAATTAACCACTTTTGTGGTTGAACAGTGACAGAGTTAGGCCGCCAATATTTTCTTATTATGTTGTTGTTTTAATAAAACATGTATTTTCCCTAGCCTATGGCGAGCATATGGATCAGAGCCCGCAAAGGAGTAATTCCTCCAGCAATCCTTCTAAAATACCTCACAGCAAGAATGATAACAATGTTCGCGGTTGACTCTGCATTGGAGGGACTTGTTGATGCATGCAAATATGGTCGGGGTCAATTTGAGTACCATCTCTGGTCAGTTGACGAGTAAGAATTCTGACTAACGTATGGTATGCAATCTTGTAAACATGGTTTAATTGTGTTTTAGGCGTAGGATAGGCATTTTTGGATCAGATATCTTTTGGAGAAACGGCCGCCTTCTTGAAAAATGGGTCTACTAGCTCCCCAGAAAATTAATTTCAGTTGTCTTCGTTGAAGCATATCGAGCGGAATCGTAAAGGTATACGAACATTCAATGCATTTCTTTCCTAGTACTAATTCTCGTTCCATTTTAGCGCCTTACTGGTGATTGGCCTTTAAGGTCAGCAAAAAGTCTACAAGGAGCTTCAAACCCATGTGATCGACCCCTACCCCCTCGCTCTTTTAATGGCGCAGTGGCGAACGAAAATATGCGAGCTGTGCCTGTAAGATCGGTTGCGCCCGACGAAGGGTTAACCGCGGGCCTGACCAAAGAACAGCACGTTAGGGGGTTTTCTACATTATAGCCATTAAGTGGTATTTATTTTCCTTACTTTATTATTCAAGAATCATTGATTTTTTCTCAATTTTGGTCTGTAAGTTATACCGTGAATAAACGCATTTTTGCAGTTTCAGCTTCAGCCACGAATATGAGCGCTTTTTCCATACTTTTTGCTGCTTATTTGCCCCAAGAACAGTATATTAGTTTCCCTTCTCATCTTTATCCGCAATAATAAAACTGGGGATCAGCGTATTGTCTAAATTTTAGCCGCTAATTTACCTACTGAAGGCGTGATTTCTCTCATGAGCCTTCAGAATAGCGCTTTTGTGGGCTGAGTCCAATATTCAGCTGTGCACTCTTCGATGATCACCTTCAACGTTCCATTCCGACTTATAGGGTCGTGTAGACTCAAAATCGTCGGAAGGAACCAATATCGCTATTCGCTGTACAAACCGTATACTAAAACTCGTTTTCACCTAGCAGGGCCGGATACAGGGGGTGGGCGATCGGGCTGAGCCCGAAGGGCCAGTGCGGCCGGAGGGCCGATGCATGCCCCCCCCCCTCAACTCTCATTATTTTTTGTGTTTCTGCAATTAAGACCAGTTTTTGACAAAAATATGCTAAGAATTATTTATCTAGGCCTTGCTCAATCGCTATTTACTTATGGTTGTCTAGTCTGGGGGGCAGCTCAGGGAAGTACGTTGCAGCCTTTGCTAGTCACAATTAATACATTGTTAAAAATAATATTGTATAAGCATCGTCTTACACCGACTTACAGTCTATACGAAGAACTCGATGTATCAACTTTCTCCAGCTTGTATAAAAAAAGTGTGCTTATAAATTTGTTTAAATATCGATCCCTTATTCCTGTGCCTGAACATCATTATTCGACCAGACTTAAAAGTAAATCCAATGTTAGAGGGTTGAGAGTTCATAAGGAGTTTACGAAGCATCACGCTTTTGTTGTCGGAATCAACTTGTGCCGTATGTAATATGAACTTGCAAATATTTGAATTTAATACCTACAAAAAATGGCTCACTCATATTAAAAAACTGAATAATATCTAATACATAATTTGGAAATAAGAATTTTGATTAAGTTTGAATTATTTTTGTTTATTCTTTTGTTTAGAAGTAAATAATTCAAATTTAGGATTTTGAGTTTGACGAACACCGGTACCCCAGCACAAGCCTAGAGCTTTTGGGGAGCAGGCCTTGTGCAGTAAAAAAATTTCAAAAATTTTAATTTGTTGGCTAAATAAATAAAAATAAAAATAAAAATACAAAAATTGTGAGACCACCACGCCTTATCAGGGTCGGAAATACTTTGGTGCTCACCCCCTTCAAATCATGCTGTAATGATTGTAATTCACTCCCGAGGGAGTAAGATTCGTTATTCCCTAGGCAAATGAAGCACGGTTACCAATTGTTTTCCAGAAATATATCTGCTTATTGGAGCTCCTAAATTCGAGCTGCTAAACTTGCCTCTCGGAAAATGAACTCTCCAATATATCCTCGATACATAATATGCTATCGTGTACGAATACATAACGTATAACGAATACATTTCCGAAAGATAAGCATTATGTCCATCCCAAATTTCAAATTTTCTTGGAATTCTTAACTGGAGGAACATCAAAGGCTCAGTCACCGGTCAAATGACCAAACACAGACCACATCCATTTTGACCGGACGTGACCGAAATGGACTGAAACACCTACCTCGAATTGCACAGTCACACGAGGTGTACAGCCAACTTCTAGAAATCACTAAAATCTAGAATACGACCGGTCCTGACCAGACCAGACTGAACCGATGCTGATAAATCACGAAGTGTGACACCATTTTGAACACTTACGATTTTTATGGATTTTTTGACGATAAAAAAAAAAGGTCATCGGGCGTGTTTCCCCCTCACATGCCTATGATCCGCCATTTTTAAAGATTCGGACGTTGATAAATTTGGGCGACGGGATAGCATAGTGAGTATAACGTAGGGAGATCTGCATTGTGTAATTTTTTGAGCCAAAATCTGCATTTCTTCGCTTCCCCGCTCCTAAACCACAGTTCAGAAAATTTCGACCAAAGTTCTGGGAGTTCAAGTCTGCTCTTGATCCAGAGTCAGTGCGAGTTTTACCAACATTGCAACCAAACCTGGAAAATCTGGTACATTGTGACTCCAGCTCATGAATTTCATAACACAACCAGTCATCAAGAGTTCGATCATCGGCATCGGTCAAACGAACGATTGAAGACCGGAGTGATCAAGCTCAAACAAATTCATGATGCTCAGCAGTTAATGGTACAATTTGAGCCGTTCATCTTGCTGTCTGTATTGAAGGGGCCCACCAGGCAGATTCAACTCAAGAATTACCGCCAATTACCGCGGTCACTTTGAATGGTACTGACACGAAACGCGGTAAATTGTCCTCCCGGGTTCACGAGACTTGAGAACTAGTGCAAATGACGGTTTCATGACCGGACTTGACCGCAGCTGACCTGACCAGACCGGTCCGAAATGACTGAACATAAAAGTGTGGCACCATTTCGGACTCGTACGATGAAGCTCTAGCCTGCTCTCGATCCAGAATCAGTGCGTGTTTTTCCAAAGTAGCAACCAAACCTGAAAAATCTGTTACATAGTGACTCTAACACATGAATTTCATAACAGAACAAGCTATCAAGTGTTCGGTCAGCGGTCAAACGACCGTTTGAAGGTCGGAGTGGTGAAGCTCAGACAAATTCATGTCGCTCAACAGTTAATGGTCCAATTTGTGCCAATCATCGAGCTGTCTGTATTGAAGGGCCCACCAGGCAGATTCTACTCATGAATTACCGCTAGTTGACCAGTCGTGACCGAAGGGGTCACTTCGAATGGTTCAGTCACAAGGGGTATCTATCTGACCTCGAGGGATTACGAGACTTGATAAATAGTTAAAATTAATGTTTTCCGACCGGACTTGACCGAAGGTGACCTGACCTGACCGGTTCGAAATGACTGAACAAAGATGTATGGCACCAAATCGGCTCCCAAAAATTATAGCATTGAGGCGTGGAATTCACTGATGGAGCAACATCCAAGGTTCGGTCACCGGTCAAAATTAGGTCAAGTTAGGTCGACAATGTCCGTTTGAACGTAGCTAAGGGTTTAAACGATTTAGAATTCAAAATTCTAAATTCGGATTGGGGTGTAAGCTCTTAAGCTCAGCTTAGAAATAAACGGAACTTTAAACCTGGGCCTCAATCATACGAAACAAACGTTTACTCGCATTAGTGAAATACATGTGAACACTGAATTATCCTAGGCACTTGAATTTTTCCTCTGCCATTTTTTTTTCGGTCATGTGGGAGGGAGATCGGCGCATGAACTTAAGGAATAATTAGATGTTTTGTGATTGGTGATTGGTTGGTAGGGGTAGATCGTAGATGGTGGGGGTATGATCGTTCCCATTTGTTCGAGTCAAACAACGGACAATGGATGAAAATTTGTGACATAATAAATGCGCTATTTTAGCCTCTTTGATTATTTCACAACTGCAGGTGAATTCACTTTCGTCGAGTGAAATATTTATAAGTGCAATGTCGTTTTCACGAGTCATCTTTTTAAAAGGCTATTGGCGATTGTAGCTAAGGGCAAAGTCATATGGAAAACCAAGTCATTAAACTTTGTATTATTTTTATGTTAAAAAAATGAAGCGGTTCGTGGGTTGGGATTTTTGCTCCCGATACCTTGCGCTGCTCTACTATGAAAGTAGATCACCCTCTAAATTCAAAAATTATACAAAAGTCAAGTGTTGGAAAAAACATATGGTATCAAGATAGATATCACGCTACAACTTCAAACCGAAAATAAATATAATAATTTTTGTATTTGGCGGGTTTTCTCCTTTTTTATTCTTAACGGGAGCAAAAATCCCAACCCAAAATAAAAAACACTTTTTTCCTCGAGTCTGAGGACTTGGTTTTCCATATGACTTTGCTAAGGGATACGATGTCTGGCGGCGTTTCAGAGAAACATTGAGTCCGGTACTCCATGTGATTTGTTGTTGTCGTTTGACAACAAACTACAACACAGTTTTTCTACAATGAGGAAGTTCGTGTATCAAAAATGTTGGTCAGTGACACTTTTTTTCTGTGAACTGCGGCTGAATAATCCGACGGTGACGAGGAGGCCTCGATATTGTACCTTTGGCATCACCGAAACAAGAAAACAAGACGGTTATGCGGGTGCGCAGTACACCCGTACAGAAACTTTCACTGTCGGCTATTTGTTGTAGCAAGAAAACTCGAAAACACCGATTCAAAAACGTTTTCGACCATTTTGCTGAACCCGTGCCGTTCTCTGAGCACTAAAACGAAACGGTGAGCTGGCGAGTACCAATAAAAAAAATGATAAGGCGCTCGTGGGATGTCTCTCAAGGGTGAATCCAGAGAAAACTGCTGTGTCTTTGGTTGCTCTTCCCGTCGTAACCGAGACACAACATTGTCATTTCATTGTTCCCCAAAAATTGAGGGTTTAACGTTGTCAGCTATCAATTAGCCGAGTGTTGGGAGAAAGTCGACCGCCGAAAGGCTTGGGAGCTTGCTTGACGTTTGAGTATAAATGTATCAGAAACCATGTTCTTCTGTTCTCGTCACTTTAGGCCAACTGACTACTTTTTCCCCATTATGTTACGGACGTTGACCACGAAAAAACACTTTAAAAAAAAAACACAAAACTTGTTGTCATTTAACATATTGTAGGGAGTACCGGTTTCATTATCACACGACACTAGCGCCGCTAGTGATAGCTACAATCGCCAATAATATTTATTATTGTTAATGATAAATTGCTGTTTTAAAAGAGATGCGATTCTAGGTTATTTTATTGAAGATCGTAGAAAAAACAAAATAAAGATACCGTTAACTATCCCCAGCGTTAATAAAGAGGAAAAGTTTGAAATAAAGATTCATATTTTCACTGACAATGAGTGAAAATAATAATAGTATTTGCACATTTTGAAATAGCCTCAACTCGGAAAATGTTGCAAAAAAGTATGGCTTTCGCACTAAGTCGTAAGAAAAAACTTTACTGCGACCATGAGTTTACTAATCGTTAATTTTGCCTCAAAGCTTGAAACAATTGTCAACAGAGTAAAGAGATTATCTGCACGTTGTGTCGTTTTCCATAAATAATGCGCGAGTAATGGTACCACAGGTTTACAGTAACAGCAATCGCAGATTGCAGGGGAAAAATTGATTGTCAAAATGTTAGAGGTCGAAAACAATGTCTTGACTACTTATATTCTCTGCGGTATAGCTATACTGCCAAATCATTCATAAATTCAATTCGACAGTAGCTCTTACACTCATTCACTATATAATGCCATAATCATATCCAAATATCACATAGAAATAGAATATTTTGTTTATTAATAAAATACCTACTTGTTTAATCTTTACAACTTTTGGTATACCACGGCTCCTTCTCCATACACGGTTGTTGCCTCATGGAGAAGTAATTATTGTTACATTTTGCACAAATTATTTATCATGTTAAAGTATATGGCTTGATTAATAAATTAAAAAATTTCAACGCCATTCTGACGTCACATGTATGCGTGCCTGAAAAACAAAGATGCCCTAAAAGTTGTTAACATAACATTGGTTAGTCTGGTACTATAATTATTTTAAGCCTCATAGCAATGTTTCTTTTTAATTACATAATTTTCAAGAATTGCACAAAGAATGCAGAGTCTAAAAGGGATTTAATTTTGTGTGTATTTTAAACTTGGTAGCTTTCAAAAGGTTGAAAGGTATATTTACAATTGTACCTTAGAGGTAAACTATAGTCAGTCCATTTTCATCAATTTTACATTTAAAATTAAAAAATTGAAATTAATAAATTATTTTTACTAATTCTTTATGATTCGACAAAACACTAATAGCGTTCCCCATTTGCACAAAATTCTGCAACGGGGCTATTCATTTCCACCCGTCTTCTCCACTAACATATGATTTAATTCAGTGATGACGGGTGAAAATGAACTGCCCAAATGCAGAATTTTGTGCAAATGGGGAACGCTATAAGACCCGTTTTCACCAACAAAGTTTAGAATTGATCGCGATTAGTTGCCGTTAGCGACCATTATATTTCTGATACAAAATGCTATTTTAATCGTGATTAGTTGTTGATCGGCGTTGGTGAAAACGGGCCTAAGACCCAGGTTCACCACATGGTTTTAAATTACGTTTTCCATTTGCAAAAAATTCCGCTTTGAAGCCAAGCATTTCCACCCGTCTTCTCTGAATTAAATCATATGGTAATGGATAAGGCAGGTGGAAATGCTCGGCTCTAGAGCGGAATTTCATGCAAATGGAAAACGCCGAAAGTTCCGTACAACACTAAGCTCAACTTAGGTGCTTATACACGCCTATCGAAAATTAGAATTTTGAAAACATTTGTTTAAACCCTTAGCAACGCTTAAACGGACATTGTCGACCTAACCCTTAGGCCCGATTTCACCAACTTCTTAAACCAAGATCAACAACTAATCACGATTAAAATGTAAAAACTTATATCAGAATTCATATGGGTCGCTATTGGCAACTAATCACGATCAACTTTGAACGAGATCAATTTTGTTGGTGAAAATGGGCCTAAATCTTTTTTGTCTTTTTATCAGAACATCGTGGATCAGAATTACGCAGAAAGATTTATAAATTTAAAAAATATTTTTGAATCGAAATGGGGAAAAGCACTCATGACAGTTTACCTGTGAGGCACAATAGCTATGAGTACGGAGGTCTGATCTTTAAAATAAATAAATTGATTGTTCTTTAAAATGTTCGTGCGTCTAGAAATATATTTCTCCACCACGGGGGTGAAAATACCGTGAAATGTATAAAACAGGCCCCCAGGTTGACCTTCAAAATTCGTGTTGAAATCAAAATCACATGTTTTTCACAGTAGGGTTGCCAACCGTACTTTTAAAAAAGTATTGTACTTTATTTCCGTGTTTTGTACTTTATACTTTTTGAATGGAAAAAAGTACGCTAAAATACTTTTTTTTTGTGGTGAGAGGTGAAGCTTTCAAGGGTGAAGGAAAAAGCCAGGCAGGACGAGTCAAACCTTCACCGTGAGTGAAGGTGTGAGGTGTGACTCGTCCTGCCTGGTTTTTTCCGTAAAAAGACTTCCTCTCATGTCTTCACTCATAGTCTTTATTGGCTATTGGTAGTGAAAAGTTTACTGAATCTCCTGCGCAGCGCTGCCCGCAGGCAGCCACGCAGCTGTGAGGAACAGTTCATCTTTATTTTTTCAGTTTATTTAATCACTTAATCAGTTCTATCTTGTGCAATGCAATGTTCACCGCGTCTCGTTCTCTCTCATTGCCACAGCAGATTCAAAATCACATTACCTCATGATCTGGATATAGGTATTACACATTTAATATTATCAGGTATTGGCGTACTTTTTTTTTCTAGGAAATACTTTATTTTTAACGAGTTTTCGACTAAAGTACTTTTTTCTCACTGAAGAAAGTTGGCAACCCTATTTCACAGACCACAATGCTGGATGACATGGTCAGCATACATGCCTGGACGTTGTCTTGGGAAAATTTCCACTAAAATTTCTAGTGAATAATTCCCTTTTCTCAAGGGGCACCCACACTGATATAATTTTGCTCGATATTTTGACGACGTGGCTTTGAGTCTTTCGACTCAGCTAGGCCGAAAGTAACAAAGTATGCGTGTGTATTAATCATGGATAAATAATTTAATAGCTTCCCAGCCTGCTGTCAGGATTATGAAGTGCCCTTCCCAAACTGTTTTCCAAGTACATTAATTTAATATTCTCCAAAAGACCTCTGTACCTATTTTAGTGCCTGAAAGTTAGCGCTTTTTCATGACCGTTATTGTAACCTTCCCTGAGGAACGCGCGAAAAATGAAGAATACACTTCTGTATTACATTGAAAATACACATTTTGTTATAATTACATATTACATTTAGCAATAGAATAACATGAAATACAATTTCTATGATTAGTATTATTGTTATCTTACTATACTTATTATTACTATTTAAAGAGTAAAACATGCCTCCCACCCATCACTCGCCATTCATAAATTGTGCTGAATTGCAATTTTTGGGACGAAAAACGAGCTAAGCTCTCACGCATTGATTCCATCTATATCTTGCTCATCGAATGCGCTCACTTGATCTTGGATCTGCCTGCTTCTACTTACTACTTACTGCGAATATTTTAACCATCGACTTCATTTTATTTCAGCATTCTTCTGATTTTATTTTCCCGTTCCAGCGAAGGGAATTAAAGTTCAACTGTTTCTTTTTTGTATTAATTTTTTTCTTGAGTTTTCAGGAGATTCTTTTTCAGCGGATCGTTTATTAGTCTTCAACCCATGGATGACCACAATTACACCCACCTACGTCCAGGTCCTATCGGTACGAAATATTGAATCAATTGAAAAGAAATGCATATAATTTGGGGTTTATGCTAACATTTCTATGTGACCACGTGGTACCAATTGGATTTGAAGGTGAAGACGACCGTGCGATTACCGATTCGGACGGTGAGTATTTCCTTATATTTTATTACATACAGACCGAATACGGAGTATTCCGTATAAATTATTAGGGAGATTTTGAAAGACGTAAAAAGAGAAAAACGTTCACGCCTTTTTGAAATTTTACCAATCATCTGTTCTGTTCCCTAGCAACCGTGCGGACGTTAACAAAGACGATCATGTTTTTATTTCATTCAAAATCTCACTATGTTCGTATACCCTTTGTATTAAAAGTAGTGAGACACGTTGGAAATCTCTCGCACAATGTAATTTTTTCTTCCACGTATACTACTACATTGAACTAAATACGATGTGTGTTAAACGATCCAGTTACTTTTTCACGCTACATTATGGTCAAAATATTTTAAATTCCTTACGTGAGGTTACTTTTGAATAAATTATCTTACATGAAATCTTGATTTTGCTAACGCAAAGCAGGCTGTAGGTTAGGTTTTGCATAAGGGATTTCAAGCTTTAACATGCATCTATATTGCAACTCGAATGCCATTCTTTAAGTTGCGCTTTCTTCTTGTTGGAAACCGATGCGCCCCCCCCCCCTAATTATGCGTAATATTCTTATTTTTTCCCCCCCAAAGACTCGATCGAGGAGCTCCAACATGCAGCAGACGATGTTCCAGCGCGACAACCGTCGCCGCCGCCGCCTAAAGCACCAAGACGCTTGGGAAATTTCACAAGAGAGGGTAAGTTTTATCATGTTTCTTGATTTCACCGATCCCAGTTCATACCGTGGACGATGCAACGTGTAACGGTGCGTGCGTGGACAGAGAGCGGGGGGATTTCATGACGTCGAACCAGTTATAATGAAATGGATGTTGTAGGGAAGAGGGTGGAAGATGTGTTTCCTGAGGGTCAATTTTTCTTGTTATTTGTAAACAAAACATTTTAGAGTTCCGTCAAATGCTTCAAAACGACGTGATTGACGTCATTTCCTTTCACACCGTCCATCCCCACCTGAAGAACTTTGAAATTTATTTAGAAATAATCAGACGTAACAATCGGGCTGGAACTACCGTTGATATCCTTCTGTCCATGTGCCAATTCACCGTTATACTATTCCCCAAATCAGGCATTCATGCAAGTTCCCCATTGGATTTCATGTCACAGAAAAAAAAAGTTGCTGGATTTCTTTACCTGTTATTCCCATCATACAATGGGAGGAACTGCTCCTGCAGGCCATTGGTGATAGGTGGTTTCTTTGTACCGCCTTCTTCCACTGTAGGAACGCCCATTGATTTACATTGTGGAAAGTAGTATTTCAAGTTTGGGACATTTCATGTTTGGTTCGTCACTGATTGATGGTACTCATGCTATCATTCCTACAATAAGTAAAATATTCGCTTATGGAAACTGTATATTTTTATCATGTGCTTAGAATATTCATGTACATTCTCATGGCCATGCTTAAACACTTCAACACACAATACCTTTTTTGCAGAGTACAGTTTTACCTTTGAACTGAGTAAGTGCATAGCATGAGTACTCGTATATATGCCATGGGTGCTATTAATGAGTATTACTTTATTAATAAATAGTTACAATTAATAAATAGTTACAAGCTTTTGAATGAATTATAACAATTCATCCAAGCTGAGTAACTGTTATAATAGAATGAAAAATGAAAAAATGTTCCTGGAATAAAGGCCACATAGCAAGATATTTTCCTTCTGACCTTAATTATATCAGTAACAGTATCAAAGGAAGACCAGTGTTTCGTAGTAAATGTTGAATTAGAAAATCACTTTTCAAGATTAACGAGTACCAGGAAAAAGGAGTGTGTATTTTACTAGTTGAATGGTTCTGCCGTAAATCCTTTGATGCTCAGAAAAAAAGTCTTCTTTTTGGTCACTCTTTCGTTTCAAGTTTTTTAAATAATACAAATTGTAATAATACTCATTATTGATTGCATCTCATGGTTTTTTCAGTCCGAGTAGCCCCCATTGAGAACTTTACTTCTCGATACACGGATTCAGACGGATTCGTTTACCGTCTGATCAGGAGAAACGGTTTGAAGTTGTGAGTTTAATTCATTTTCCTGTTCCTCGAGAAATGGATTCTGGCTACTTGAACTTTTTTGTTTCTTCTTCTTCTTCAGATATTTCCGTTGTTTCCACACCTCTTGTTGCGTGACTGCGATAGGACGGGACGGGAGTGACCATGTACGTTTACGGAATGAACATGTCCATGAGCCTGACAGCCAATACGTCAGCAGGATATCCATGAGGCGCCGACTCCAACGGCGCGCTCAGGGTAGTTCACAGTCCTCCAGATGCCTCTACGACCAGGAGACAGTCATGTAATATTTTACGATATGACGTTGTTCTGGTCCCTTGTGAATCGCTGCTTCAATCGGGGGCATCGGCGTACCCGTTCCTTACTGCGGAAAGGACGATTCACACGAAAGAGAGCGAGGAGTAGCGCTAATCCTTCCGTTCCACGAAACCTTGTCCATCTCTGGGACATTCTTGTCAACCAGAGGTGGAGAAGTACTTTCGGTCGTCCTCATAACACGGCAAGTTTAATGCAAGCGGTTTGTGATCGCTATAATAGCTGATTTCAACATTAATTTGTTTTTTGTGTTTCATTATGCAGCCTGACGATTCCAGCTTTGTCCTGAGACTTTTGACCAGGCCCAACGGAACGGTTGCCGGAGTCGCTCTGGGGAATCGATCGTTTATTGACCGCGTAGGGACCGTGATGGATCAGGTGACCGCTATTTGTGCCGATGGGACTTATCAAACGAGACCTGTTCTCAGTGAAGGTCCCATTGCACAAATATACACAATTCAGGTCATCATACAAAATTTGGTAAGGGGCGATTATTTGGATCTTTAAGCTTAAGTTACTAGTCACAGCACTTTCCTCGTTGCAGGCTTTTCCCGTTTTGTATTTCTTCTTGAGCAGCCATACCGAGGAGACGTATATCCTGGTATTTACGTTGCTGCGAGAACTAGCGGCGTGGAACGCTATAGTATCAGTGTTTCCTATGTGCAGAGCGTTCGCTTGTTTGTTTGTTTGTTCCATTGGAATCAAGTATTATTACATTATGGCGTGTCGTCATTTCAGCCACTCATATTTACGTTTATGCCTTCTTTTTCATGTACTATGCAGACTACGCTCCGGCATGCGAGAAGAGTAGGTTTATCCACCGGTCTGCGCAAAAACCCAAACATTCGACGGATCCTACGAATGGTAAAGAAAAGTTTTTTAACGGTTTTATAATTGGTAGGCACTCATTGTTTTTTATTTGCAGGTGTACGCACTTCCGCTCCTCCCTTCCGAGCCTGTCTTGGGGATTCCGCTGGATTTCACGACGGCGTCGGGAGTTACGTGCATTGAGGACGCGGCACACTACTTGGGCGTGGCCGAAACTATGCGGCAGTACTGGTTGAATCAAGTAGGAGCTCCCCGAATCTCCCTCTATGGTGCGCCAATGCGCACCAATAATCACGCAGAATCCCTGCACGCGAGATTCATAAGGGATCTGCGATTTCGGCTGGCCTTTTGGGATGCCTACGGTGAGTGTAAAATGTTTTGTGAAATATGATTAGCCTCTATTTTATGGCCTGAAATTAGTGTGATCGTGCGTCTTCCATTCCATGCCCCAGATTATTACCTTCGGGTTATCGACCAAGACGAGGGTAGAATTCGAGCAGTTGATGACTGGAGCTCAGGTAATTGATTTTCGTACTATTTAGGCGCAAAACTTTTTGTTAGTGTTCTTCTTGCTTATAGATCCGTCGGATTAGGCCCACTTCCAGGACACGCAATGACGCGACGATCAACGGCTGCCTGGGAGGACGTGCGTAGCGGTGTTTGCAGCTTGGTGCAATTCTTGTGCCGAGTTGGCTACGCGGGTCAAGGATATCTTGCCGACAATGTAGAAGGTGGTGAGTATATCGTAGATTTCTATGACCTGCTTTTGTACGTGTTTTCTGTTTTAATTTTTTTTTCACAGCTTCAAGTGACGACGAAGCCGCGGACTAGATTGCCTGGACAGGAGTTGTGTAGCGTTTACGTGGTGGGTGGCTGAGGCCGCTGGTGGAACTTGGGGTGACTCCTGGGTTTCTTATAAAGTGCCAGCAAGGCTTATGACACTACCTATGTCATGGCGAGTAGAGCCGCCATGAAATAAGCTCTAGTCATTTATGAGGCTAAGCAACTTCCCAGGCAGTGGCGTGATATCCCACCGTTCTAGGTATCGTCTGCACCTTCCAGCCATTCACACAACAAGCATCTCATCTCTGGCTTACTAATTCAGTAAATAATGTATGTATCCCAAAAAAACGGTTTACCTTGCATCCTAACTTTTCAAGGCCCTCCGACTCAGTTGAAAATGTTGAACCTTCCTGACCAAAATATAAGATGATTACGACTACCTGCTTGTAACACGAACAGCCTTTGAAATTCTCACAGCAAAAGTTCAGATATTCCTGATCATATCGTCATATTTGAGCCGTATTTCACCAAACATAAAAAGTAAATACAGATATTTCCGCGTTGATCTTCAAATGTACCTACTCACAGAAACACTTCCATTAAATTAAAGTTACCCCTCACCATCCCCCTCCTCATCACTCACCCATCCAAAAATTCCCGCGAATATCCCAAAATCGCACCGAAATTATAAATATATGTGTACTGAGGTAAAATGGGTTGAATGTTGAAGGTTGCGCGTTGTGTAAACGGTAATTTTTCGCGTACATTAATGATTGCATTTAAAAAAAAAAAACGAAAATATAGCATTCCGCTACAGGGTGAACATGCCTGGGAAGTTATTTTTCTTCAAAACAAGGTATTCGCGTTTTACATACTAAGAAACAACTAGGTTTCGATTTACGTACTAGGTAATTCGGTGGTAAATAATTTTTGGCGTAGTCGCGCCAAATCCTACTTCTCCCACAATTTTTGCTTAATTTTCTTTTTTTAGGGGCCCTCTCTTCTTTGCACTTTCGACCGTTATTTTGTGCTACTGGTCATTTTGCGCTAAGAACGACGATTTTGGCTACAGAAAAGTTGATTTTTTTCGGTAATATTGTAGTCAATTCGCAAGAAAATTTCACGAGGGATTCTTTTAAAAAATATTTCAAAAATTGTGGAATCACTTGTTTTGTAGTCTTATATACTTACTAAATTATAACTAATTAAAACGACATTTCGGTGCGGGGAGAACATGTCCGATGAATGATTTTTTCCCTCAAAACAAAGGTCAGATAGGCGCTTTTATACCAAGAAACGGCTAGGGTTTTATTTTCACGTAATTTATCTGGAAAAAAGGCGACAGACCGACAGCATCCCGAAAACCACTTTTTTCAACCTTCTAGGATTTTATCCTGGAAGAGGTTCGATCATAAACCTGATTTTATCTTTCTTTTTATGAAACAATGATCCAGCTAGTGTCCATCGTGTTTTCATGCCACCCCCTTTTTAAATTAAATGTATCCGCGAATTAGCGTTTTTCCGGATTTTAGGAGCGGATTGGCGCTTTTACACTTTGATGGCCGAGAATTAGCGTTTTTCTTCATTTTCTCCATTTTTAGCGCGAATTACGGCGTTTCCTCAATTTTAGCAGAGGATTTCCTCAAGATGATCCGCGAGTTAGCCTTTTTTCTTCACAGTTTTAGCTGCGAATTATTTCATAATTTCAACCGAGAAAAATTTCTTCGATCTGCCAGAGAATTACCGTTTTTATTCAATTTAATTTAGCCCCGAATTAGCGGATTTCCCCCAAATCTGCGAATTGGCGTTTTTTCTCCTGCGAATCAGATTTATTTGTCAATTCTAGCCACGAATTAATGGATTTTCCCACCACCTTTCACAGCGAATGCGCTCTTTATCTCAATTTTAGACTAGAATCCGCATTTGCCTCAGTTTTAGCTGTGAATAGGCGCGTTTTGGCTTAAATGTATTCGTGATTTAGCGTTTTTCTCAATTTTAAAAGCGCTTTTTCTCCGTTTTAGTCCGGGAATTAAGAGCGTTTTCTTCACTTCTTAAGGTGCATTTACACTGAAGTGTGTGACATTTATGTAGTGTGTGACATAAATGTAAAGTGTCAGACACATGCATATTGACTGTACAAATTCTGATAAAATTTTCTGGAAGTTTGTGTTCACACCAACGATATTTGTGTCTGACACTAAATTTTAAGCAATAAGTGTAGCACGACACTTCAGTGCAAATGCACCTTAAGTCATGCGGATAAGCGTTTCTTTTTTCTCCATTTTTATGGCGAAGTGTCGCTATTTCTCATAATTTTAGTCGCGGATTTTCCCAAATTGGACTACAAACTGGCGTTTTTCTCAAATTTTTCTGCGAATGAGCACATTTCCTCAATTTTAGCTGCGAATTATTCTTCAATTTTAGCCTCGAATTCTTTCTTTAGCATGCGTTAACGCATTTTCTTAATTTTACAAGCGAATTATAGTCATTTATCGCAATTTTAGGCGGGAACCTGCATTTGCGTTAGTTTTAGCCGTGATCAAGCATGTTTTGGTAGACATTTTTCCGCGAATTAGCGTTTTTCTCAATTTTAACAGGACATTAGGCTTTCACTTCCATGTTTTTCTCTAGTTTTGCCACGAATTAGGCGTTTTCTCGAATATTGATACGCAAATTAGCGCCAGTCTTCATTTTAGCAGCCAATACGCGCTGCTTGGCAGCAGCTGTAGCCACGAATTGAAGCAATTCCCGATTAAGCAAAAACACGTCCTTGAATTTGCGTTTTTCTGAATTTTATCAGCACATTTAACACTTTTCTCTAGTTTCGCCGCAAATCAGCGGAATTTTTGCAATTTTAACGTCGTATGAGCTCTACGTATATCTTAATATTAACCGTGAGCGATTTTTTCACTTTTATCCTTATGAATTAGTGATTTTTCTTAATTTCAGTCTTGATGTTGCCTCGAGAAACCACGAATTAGTGTTTTTTCAATATTATTTTGTTGATCTGGCTGAGCGACGGATTGCAGCTTTTTCTCAATTTTATAACCACGTATTGGCGTTTTTTCTCAATTATGTGCCGAAAAATTAGTGCTTTGCTCAATCTTTAGCCACGAATTAGTGATTTACTCATTTTATTCTGCGAATATTCGCTATTCCAGTCACAAATATTAGCGCTTTTCGACTCCCTCTTGCCTAACATTAGCACATTCGAACGCCTTCTCAATTTGGGCCTATAAAAACATGGTGCTAGCGTATTTTCTCTGTTTTCTCCGCGACGTTTCCTTCAACTATTTCGAATCAATGGTGTATAAGTATTTCCTAATTGTAGTGACAAACGCCAAGATGCAATCTTCTCAAGGGGGAGGGGGGGGGTTGAAACCACCCTCCGCCCCTGCATGAGGTAGGTATTTTGTTTAACGTGAGCATATTCAAAGTTATAGTGCCAAAAGCTGTTTTTACTTTTTATGTTTGGTGAAAGTATAGCTCAATTTGAATTTATAAACTTTTGCTGTGATATCTCAGCGAAAAAGCGCGGATTTTACGTTTAAAAATTTCGTTCGTCCTTACAACACTCACGTGTTTTTCCAATAATTTAACCATCTATCTCGAACACGATGACTGGGGAAGATTCGAGTTTGAAAGAAACGGTGAAAATCAAATTAACACTTTTTCAATAAATAAAAGAAAATACTAAAACATGAGATCAGCAAGTTACAACTAGCATTTCTTGAACGAAAATGTTGTGCTTTTTTCAGAAATGTAATCTGTATTGTTTTGCTTCGAATGGCTAGGACGATAAAAATGCTTATTGACGAAAAGAACGCGTTTGGCCGAAAAATGACAAAAAAAAACCTGTAACTAGGAAACCAAGCATTTGCGATCCTGACGATTTTGGTTTGTCCTAGTTGCGACAACTATTTAAAGTCCTGATCATTCATCCTGAAACACCCTGTTCACGATATGGAAAAAATAAAAAAAGGTACCGGGCTTTTCGTAAGGTAAAATTCTGATTTTACTTGAAATTCACTTTGAGTAGGAGGAATTTCTATGAGCAGCTTTGTGTGAGACGTTCGGGCGTTTGTAATACCTGCTGAGGCGTAAGCAAAAATTGACTGAAAAAGTGGTGACGTCTCATCACTCTGTTTCTAAACGTATCTCAGCTCGTCATTATTAAGAACCATAGTAATCATTGAAGAAAATTGATTGGGATCTGCCTTCTGTGACGTCACAAATTTTTAATCAATTAAAACAAATTAAACATGAATAGGGAAAAAAGGCTGGAATGACTAGGGCCGTCCGCACACTGGAGCCGACTACGTGCGACTCGCAGTCGTACGAAGTCGTACAGTAACAATTAAATGGAACCTCGCCCACCGCAACCGACTCAGTCGTGCGTATACGTGCGTTCATATCCGACTTACGACTCGATCCAAACTTGTTTGGATTTTGTCGCAGGTCGCATGCGATTTTTGCGTTTTCTGAGTGAATTATTAATTATTATGGATACCGAAAAGCTCATTTCTCTTGTGCAAAATGCTGAGTGCTTGTGGGACCAGAGGAGTCCAAACTACCATGCCAGAGATCTTCAAAGGTACGTTTTTGAAAAATTTCATGGATCCATTGGTGTCTTTGTAAACGGTTTCCTAATAAACGCCTCCTAATTACAACGCTACTTTCTGCGAGATAAAGCAAACGGCTCATGGCTGGCGATAAACACTAAACTGAAATCTCAGAAATCTGAGTTTTCATACGATCAGTCGGCTCCAGTGTGCGAGGGAAGCGTACGACCTGAACGCACGACTTGGTCGTGCGTAGTCGCAGTCGCGCCTAGTCGGCTCCAGTGTGCGGCCGGCTTAACTGTTTCATATTGTCATCCGGCAGAGCGCTCTTTGGTCGTTTGAATCAACGCGCAAAGTTGTCAGCCAATGAGAGCTCGCGTTACAAATCTCTTTATAGTGGCTGGCTGAAATCGAGTAGCATTTCAAATTACGCCTCCCGGCTCAGTAGTAGAAAAACATTTAGCTTGACCGTGTGATTTGAGGTATAGAAACCAGAATTTGACGTGTCTCAAGTTTGCCAAAGATTCAGTTTTAGGAAGTTGAATCCTCAACATTTTCTGAGCAGAAATACCCGTTTTGTAGTAAACATTATCAGATTCCCCCCTGCCACCCTTGACAACCCTGTTTTCTGCTTCAATAGCCACTTCTCAAGGGGCAAAACTGCATATTTTAATTTGTTTTGACAAATGAACTTGAAAAATCTACGAACAACTTTCACGAACGGAGGGGTCCTCCAAGTGTTAAGGAAAAAAAGTTATTGGTGGTTTCTTTTGGTGATTTTTGTCCTGGGCCGAGATCTTCCTTAGGGTAGGAACCCCTTTGAAAATTCCCATTTTGGACCATAAAATCCCAGGGAGTTAGATGAGCAAACTGATCAGATGTTAGAACCAACTAGATCCCAAATGAAGTCTATGTATGAAAGAACGAGTTTTTTCGAGCAATCCTAGGGCAAGACATGGCCCGGACGGCATACAGCGGACGGACATTGCGCAGAAATCGAATTTAGACATGCGTACACAGAGAAAGTTTGAGGGTGGGTTGCAAACATTTTTTCCTGACCGAAAACATTGGTGTATTATTCAGAATGAATAATAAACCAAAAAGCGACTGACAGACTGTCGGCAAGCCGAGGGTGTAAATAAACGAGAAAAATCTGTTTAGGTATCCAGTCTACTCTTTCAAACTCATCGTCAGTCTTGCCATTAATTAATTGGTTCAAATCTGTTGTTACAGCTGATTCTGTCAAAAATTAAGCTGTGGAAAGCGTGAGGGCAGGTTGTGTGTTGTGTGAACTGAGAAATAGCTAATAGCGAGCGAGCGAACAAGAGGAAAGTAGAAGACCCTCCCTTCATTCATATCGTCTACTCGTCCAGTGACTGAAGTGTGAGTGCGAGAGTGGAACTGTGGAAGTCTTTCCGAAAGTAAAGGATGGCCGGGTGGTTGAAGTAAATGTTTTCAGAAAAGACATTAGGCACTTCCTTCCGAACTGCATTCTTTCCATCTGTGGAGTAAGCACTTCTTGAAACGCAGACACGTCGGGGGGTAGGTAACCCGCTCCTAGTAGCTCACCCCTCTTACTGCCCCGATACCGTCATTCACCCCGCGCTTCAAACCTCCCCTGTAAGCAATTTTGAAAACACATATACGTCCCGAAGAAGCCCGACAATAAACAAGAACCTTGTAGAAACTCCGCTCACCGATGGTTCGCTCACCGGCTCTTTCAAATAATCAACGTGGTATCCTTTTCGGTAAGCATGGGGCTCTGCGGGCGGGCCAGGTTGGTGAGTAAAAATTTTTAATTTTTTTGTTTTGAAATCAATAACTTGTTGTTTGTACATAAAAATGAGTTCCCCGATCAATGACGAATTGTGTTGCGCTATAGATGGTTTATTTTCGAAGCCCTTTGGCTCTTATTCTTTTGCTGATAAATTGAAAATTGTTGAGTCAGGCCGTCCTCAACCGCCTCTACCAGATTTAAAAACTATTACTAAGCGATGTACCAGGAATTTTAATTATCGTCTCTATTATGAACATTGCTGGTTGACTGGGTGCCCTAAATTAAACAAACTCTTCTGTTGGCCATGCCTCCTTTTCAATACCGAGCAAAACAAAAAACGTGTGTTAGCGATTTGAATAATTTTTCGCTTTTGCAGAAACGTCACGTTTTGTCACAACGCATATTAATGCGTCGATTAGCGTCCAGACATTTGGGGAAAATAGGGTAGAAAACGTTATAGATTCGATGTTCCAGATTAATGTTAAAAAACATAATGATCAAGTAAAAAATAATAGACTAGTCGTTTCCCATTTAATTGACATTGTTTGCTACCTTGCGAAACAAGAACTAGCTTTTCGTGGCCACGACGAGAGTACTTCTTCAAAGAACTCTGGTAATTATTTGGAACTACTCAAATTTTGCAGAAAACTAGATCCTACATTTGATACTTACTTCCAAAATTCCACGCCTTTTACAGGGTTCAGTAGCGACATTCAAAACGAGCTCATTAATTCTGTGGCCGTTTATATCAAAAGTAGAATAAAAAAAGAAATTGATGCGGCATCGTTCGTATAGGTAATTGTCGATGAAACCACTGACATTTCGTGCAAAACCCAGCTGTCCACTATTCTTCGATATGTCACCGCAGACGGAAGGGTAGAGGAGCGCTTCTTAGGATTCGCAGACTGTAGCTCAGACAGGACAGCACAAGCCCTTACCAGTCTAATCTTATCGTCCACCAAAGAATTTAACTGCACCCATAAATTTATGGGTATTAAAAACTATTTGAGGAATTCGCAGGGCCAGAATTGGGTACCGTCTTTAGCCTTAATTTCAATCGAACAGTCTATTCTCAATGAAACCAACGATACATTTCACGATGAAGTCATTGATATTTTTGTTCAAAAATCCGGACGTATAGAGTGTCACTTTAAAACGTGAACTTTGCCTGCACAATTTCGTCCCTTTAATACAATTATCTTTTCGACATTGTTTTTTTATTAGTAGTAGTATTTTTATTTTTATTGTCCACTCTACTAGTCATAAATCATATGTAACGAGTAACTACACTATTCATATCATAACTATACTAGTCATGATGATAACTATAGCCCGGCCAAAGACTAAAGAAATCGACGGTAGCGCTACTAGCGCCGATTAGTATGTACTTAACCCCCCACCAGTTTTCCGTGCAATCGATATTTTCCGATATTTCTATCAGTGATATGAGTGTTTTTTTTGCCTCAACGGTTTTTTTGTCGTGATTAAAGTAAGTAGGCATGAGATAATTAATGATTTTAATACTTTGAGAGACAAGATGTTGTATTTGATTTCAGAAATGAGTGATAGACCGAACCGAAAAGAAGAACTTTAGGAAGCCAAGCAAGGCAAATCGTTTTTTCAGTTTTTCAGTATTTTACCCGGCAGAAGGTAGAGGATGAGCCTAAGCCCGACATCAACAGTTTGGTGGCTGAGGCGACCGGTGTTTCCCGGTCTTCTGTTCTCCGCATCGTGAAGGAAGCCGAACGATCGACCTCAGAGGGCTCGAGTACGAGTCGGTCACTTTTCACCACACCTACGAGGAAAAACATTCCACATAAGAAGCGAGTCGAGTTCGATTCTTTTACTGACAGTGCCATTCGTTTTAAAGTTCGCAGTTTTATGCTGTTAAAAAGCAGTGCCCGTCAATTAGGCTTCTCCATAAGGAGTTACTAGAGCAAGGCGTTGTAGACTGCGGTAAGGAGTTCATTCGGCAGCGCCTACATCACCTGGGGTTCAAGTGGAAGAAGTGTCAATCCAATCGTACAATTCTAATTGAGCGGCCAGAAATTGCAGCCCGTAGGGTCTCCTACCTGAGGGAGATAAAAAAACATCGAGAGGCCAACAAGAATATTGTCTTCCTGGATGAAACGTACGTACAAGAGGCCCACAACGTTACATCCTGTTGGCAGTCGGAGGACGAATTGGGGGCTACTCATAAAATAGGTGAGATGATGATTCTTCATTTCCCGGCCCTTGTTTCTTGAAGACGAAATGAATGTTTTTAGGTTTTTTAAAACCTAAAAGTTTTTTTAAATGTTCTTTGACCGGATGTTTTGAAAAAACTAGCATGTGATATTGTTTCTTGAATTGCATCGTGTCGGGTCTCTAATTTTGTGCGATGATAAGGAGCAGGAGTGTGTCGCACCGTCAAAAAAGAAAACTCCTTTGAGCTTTTTTGGTGGGGCAGGCTATTCAAGCCGCACGCAGGTCGCTCAAACTCTCTTTCATAGTTTGTTGCTTTGCAGACACTCACAATCTTCAAAACTTATCAACTTCATTCACCTTTTTAGAATAAGAATTTCGTATCGGAAAAGAACAGCTATAGTTTGGCCACCACGTTCTTCACGACTTATTTAGGAAAGCAAGATCGTACGCTTGTGCGGAATTTCCTGAATATTTAAATGAGCCCTTGAAGTCCACGATTGGTGCAGAAATACGGCGGTAATTTCCGTAACGCGGAGTAGGCGAGGTATGATTGGAGGGGGGTCGAGGAAACACATGTGCAACTCCCTCTTAACGATCCAGTTACTTTTTCACGCTACACTATGGTCAACATTTTTTAAATTTCTTGCGTGGGATTACTTTTGAATAAATTATTTAAATTAAATCTTGATTTTGCAGAATGTAGGTTAGGTTTTGCATAAGGGATTTCGAGCTTAACATGCATCTATATTTTCAACTCGACTTCTTTAAGTTGCGCTTTATTCTTTTTGGAAACAGATGCCCCTCCACCCCCACCCCGACAAATTATGCGTAATTTTTTTTTTTTTGTTTTTATTTTCCAAAGACTCGAATCGAGGAGCTCCAACATGCAGCAGACCATGTTCCAGCGCGACTTTCTCGCAACACTGGGCTAATTGATAGCTGACACGGCAAAACCCTCAATTTTTGCGAAACAATGAAATGACAATGTTGTGTCTCGGTTACGATGGGAAGAGAAACCACAGCACAGTTTTCTCTGGATTCACCCTTGAGAGTCATCCCACGAGCACCCTATCATTTCTTCATTGGTACTCGCCAGTTCACCGTTTCGTTTTAGTGCTCAGAGAACGGCACAGGTTCAGCAAAATGGTCGAAAACGTTTTTGAATCGGTGTTTTCGAGTTTTCCTGCTCCAACAAATAGCCGACAGTGAAAGTTTCTGTACGGGTGTACTGCGCACCCGCGTAACCGTCTTTTTTCTTGATTCGGTGATGCCAATGGTATAATATCGAGGCCTCCTCGTCACCATCGGATTATTTAGCCGTAGCTCACAGTAAAAAAGTGTCACTGATCAACATTTTTGATACATGAACTTCCTCATTGTATAAAACCTTTGTTCTAGTTAGTTGTCAAACGACAAGAACAAATCACATGGAGTACCGGACTCAATGTTTCTTTGAAACGCCGCCAGACATCGTGTCCCTTAGCTACAATCGCCAATAAGGCTATAATATCATTCCAATTACTTCACGTAATAAGAGAATAAGTCTCGAGCTTCACACGAATATCTCTTTTTATTATGTTGAATTTCCAAAAAATTGAATGAATTCAAAGTATGTACTATATTCTTTATCTCATGGGTCTTCTTCATCATCCGTTTTTGCTAGCGTCCTCAAAATCGAGGTATTTTCGCGACAATAAACGATGTGCCGGACATGCGCATTCAAGTTTTAATGACGGTTTCCTTTGAGGACGTTCAAGTAAGTCGTTTCCCTTATTTTATTGCTTATTATTATCTCTTTCCTAATAATAATTAATATTTTAAAGTAAGTAAGCTCATTGCGGGTCACTATTTATCAAAAACTGATTGTTTATTTATTGCTGCTGGGGTGTAGCTCTCTAGAACGGTCAAGTTGACACGAAAACTCTATTTTAAAATTAAATGCTTCACCGGGCTACAGAGCTATGAACCCACAGCTTCACAAATAATGATGTTATTAACACAAATTCGTGCAAGGCACTAATTACCAATTTTTATCTCTCAGCTCATGAGTGCGACGCGTCCGCTTAAGAAAGTTAAATTGAACCCGGAAGATGTACCGGGTGCAGTCTTGTCAGGGAGTCCTGATGTCGGCTACGGTGGAGGATCTCGTCAGGTTTTTGAAGTGCAGAGGGGTGAAATTACAGTCTAAATCGAAGGAGTACTTGGTTAGCACGGATAATTTACCGGTGGATATGACCGGTCGACGGTGGAAGGTGGCTCCAAGAAAAAGTATCGCGCTTGAGAAAGGGGGATCTCAACGCAGCTGCTTCGTCCTCCACTGATTTCGATGTGAGATCGAGTGATACCAATCCATGACCAGTGACAGACTTCAATTTAATTTTAAGGCTCCTTTAAGCGCCTAGAATCAAATTAATCTTTTTAAATGACTCAACGGTTCTTATGTTTTGATCAAATGAAATTATTCTTGGATCAATCTATTTTTCAGGAGAGGAGGATGTTCAGTCGTATTCGACAATTAAGTCCATGGCAAGAGGGTTGAAATTCTTCGCATACGGACACGTGAATAACATTCGAGATGCTTTCTCCTCTAAAAAACACTAATGCCTCAAAGCAGAAGTGCAGGCCTCCATGAAAAACATCAAGTACAATGTCTCACAGCGTCTTCTGTTGTTCTCGACGCAGACTGCCACTGCAAGGCTAGCGCGATGTCGCGGTGCTCTCATATTTTTGCGCTATTCGCGGATCTATCAGATTACACGAAGAAGTTTGGTTTCTTTCCGTCATCGTGTACCAGTCAGTTAGCGACGTGGAACCAAGGAAGGAAACAGAAGTCCTCTGCTCCGGTTCATCAACGCCAGTACACGAACGTGGTCGATCCATCCCGACTACGTCGCATTTCTTTCACGGCAGCACAGGATGGGGCCTTGAATGAATTATTGGGTTTTAGTGAGAGCACGTCGGAGCGTGGGTCATTATGGGCAACGCTTATGGATGTGGAATACGAGGACTTCGACTTGACCCCGGAACGGACTAGGATACTAAAGGAACTGACCTCACAGTTACAGGCGAGTTTGCTCTTTGGGACGACTCGTCCGCAGTCCGTCCAAGGCACGGAACTGCAACAACACAGTGACCTGTGGATTCGAGTGCGTCACTTGATGATTACTGCATTGAAAGTTACAACATTCTTGTCTGGACGAACTGTGGACTCGAAGAAGGTGAACGCACTTTTGTAGGAACCTCCAAGTTTCACCAACGACTACGTCAAATACAGAAATCAAATGGAAGCCCACGCGAGACAGAGCTACTCAACCGTCGCAGGAAACGCCGTCGAGGACACTGGATAAGGGTAAATCCCCAATTTCCAGGGCTCGGTGCATCACCAGATGGCGTGGTCATCGATAAGCAAACTGGCCAAAAAGGAATTCTCGAGATGAAGTGCCCGTTCGTCCTGAAGGACCATGAGCCAACAGATTTGGAAAAGTTAAGCCAGAGTCAACGCAACGCATTTTGTTTACGTTAAGAGGATGACGGTTCGTGCAAACTGAAGACTTCCCACAAGTACTTCAAACAGATACAAATGCAGTTGGGTATCACTGAGTTGGGCTTCTTCGATTTCGTCGTTTGGACACCGAAAAATATTCATGTGGAAAGAGTGTCTCTTTTGGAAGGATATTTCAAGTCGCCTCTTGAACTACCATCAAATGGTTATTTGCCCAGAGCATTTCGAAATGCGCTTTCCTCGCGGCCTTTCGCCCTTCATTTGTATGAATTAATTTTGCCATAAATAGTCCAGTCAAATGGTAGTTCCACGTGGACAAAAATCTCGTCTTCACTTTATTCTATGTTTTTTGGGGGTGAGGAACACGAATTTGAAGAGATTCAACAAAATTTACTTATGCGTTTTGAGAATTCGCGAAAAATGGCTAATTTTTTGCGCTTTTTTCAAGTTTTTTGCTCATAACTCCTTAATGACGCATTCTACGGAAAATGTTACCCTCTCATTTTTTGAAAAGCATTCAATTCTGCGTCAAATCGTTTTTTATTTTGTCACAATTGACCTAGCCGTACAATCGGTATTGTTTTTTCTCAATTGCCATTTTTAGCAGTTTTTTGAAAAATTAATAAAAATGACTCAGGCAGCTGCAACTTAAAAACGGCTGTTCCAATCGAAAAATGTCAAGAAATAAAAGTTGTTCAGAATTGAATTTTACGTAAGTGAAAAGCCTTGAAACCTACAGGGTAAAATCAGTCGCATCAGTTATGTGACAAAAAACGAGAAAAAAGGCGGCCCAAAAACTTCGTTTTTCTGCACTTTTTCGCTAGTAGTCCAACTGGGAAGCGGGTTACTCGCATTTAGTCAAGGAAAATGATGATATCCTAAAAATATGTTTGAAAAATCGTATCTCGAAGGGTTTTGATTTTCGGACTATGGCTTATGGGGTGTTTTCAATCGCAAATGAGGTCTACTTTCACGCATTTTTTTTTTCTTTTCTTTACACTTATACGCATCCACCCTGTATGAACATCCACTTGAAGATTAACGTAAGACAGGGCGATAACGTCAAACAATTTGAAATTTGTAGCAAAAAAGCGGTTTTTGTCACTTGAACTTTAAAGGAACTCATGTGAAAGCTCGTTAAATTTTCCACAAATTTTGAAACTCAACATATCTCCAGTATTACAGGTTGCGTCACAGATTACACCAATCAGTTGAACTAATTTTATTTTTCCGTACATTTTGCCATAAGCGGCTAAAAATTATCATTTAAAAAAAATAAGTACCGGTGAAACGGCAGGGTCAATTGTGACAAAAGAAAACATGATTCGACGCAGAACTTGATGCTCTTCAAAAAATAATAGGGTACAATTTTCTGTAGAATGCGTCATTGAGGAGTTGATAGCAAAAAACTTAAAGTGCCAAAAATTAGCAGTTTTTCACGATTTTCTCAAAACGCACAAGGAAATTTTGTTTGATCTCTTCAGATTCGTGTTCCTCACCTCAAAAAACATGGAATAAATTGAAAAAATCGAAGACGAGATTTTTGTCCATGTATGTTTTTTTTTTTTATACTATTTGACTGGACTAAGACCCATTCTCACCGACAAAATTGATCTTGTTTAAAGTTGATCCTGGAGGATACTCCTGATATAAGTGTTTACATTGTAATCGTGATAAGTTGTTGATCTTGGTTTAAGAAGTTGGTGAGCTCGAGCCTAAAAGGGATAAACATTTTTAACGTGATTTTTTTTTTTTTCTTTCAGAAATCCAATTGAAGCGAATTTGGTCGCCATTTCGGAATATTCTGGGAGAATGAACGACGAGAGGCTTCTTGAAAACACCTTTTGAATGGTGGTAACGCTTTGTCTACGCGAAATACGCGGAGTCGTAACTCGGTTTCACCCAGCTGCTTTTGGCTTGGCGTGGGAAGAAGTCAAACGTTTGCACAAACCTTTGTCCCCTCAGTCGTAAACAGAGGCGTCGACGCTGACTTCACTTCTCCAAATCAGCTGTCTCTAGATCCTCAGTACATGTTTGTATAACTTGTCAGGTCTCACCTCAGTGTGACTAACGTAAATAATTTCTTTCAGAGGGCTATTCATTCCGGGATTCTGGATTTGCCAGTTTACCATTCTCGACCACGTCATCTGTTGAAAATATTTCGCTGGGTCTTCTGTGTGACGCTCGAGAGTTCTGTCATCTCGATTTCCGAATTTGACGTAGTAATAGGTAAAGGTAAAACGAAGAGGTAACCACAAACTTTCATTTTTTTTTGTCCAAAATTCGTCAGACGGGATTGGTGTACCGTTCGATGCATTATTCATCAAGTAACGCACTATTTGAGATTTCAGTTTCCTGTGCTGCTTGGACAAAATTGAGGCAAACGCTTCTAGCTAGATCTCGTTATTGGGTTTTCTAGTTCATCGTAGCGAATAGCTCAAAGCCTACTTACCGGATTGTAACTCATTGGGCGATGAACCTCATAGTCCAAAGCATCAAGGTTCTCCTCGAAATGCTTGGAGCATATGACGGTTCCCCTCGTGATGTTCCTCAGGGACTGCAATCTCTCGTCCTTCCTCTTACATTTCTTCCACTCGCGACACAGTCGGCAATCCTTACATCCGGAAATGTGGCGATTGGGGTCCACTTATCAACGTCCCACCTATAAACTTGGCACGGTTGAGGAAACTTGAAAAATTTGACGGAAGGGTCATTACCGGGGCGGCCGGGACGCTCGTCACTGTTACAAATCCCGAAACAACAGTGCCTCACCATTTTCGGGCTACAAATCGCGTTAAATGTAAAACATTTTAGCACTTAATAGGGGTACAGAAAGAGGATTCAGATTGATATGGGAAACGACCCGTGTAACCTTAAGCCAATATAACCAGAAACTCGGGCCTGCGCTCTGCCAGGCACAACGTCTATTAGCACTTTCTCTGAATTGGTTGGAGAAGAATGTAGCGAAAACTTGAGAATATGACAAATGATATTAATAGGATCCCCAGCAGCCCTGCTCAGAAGCCCCCGCTCCTAGTTCTAGTTGACGCAGCTCCTATTTATCCACGGACATAGCATTACTTACTTATAGATGCGTTCGGAAGAGAGAGAGAACATGAGTGGGAGGAGAGAGAGAATGAAAGGAAAAAAGGGGATCCTGTAACACCAGTGAAGTCAAAAATGAAAATTCTCCTAAATAAAAGTAACGTTGTCAAGCCCTTCTTCCCCTCATCTATACATATAGTGACCATCGGAACCACGAGCGCGGCTAGTAGATTTTGTTTACTTGGCATTCTTTCATTTTTATGCAAGGCCCTTTTTGTGGAGGCAAATAGAAAAGAACTGCATTGAAAAGGATTTGGAATGTTCGTGTCAGTCAGATTCTCGTTTTCTTTATGATTTATTTTATTGTTCGTTTTTGCTGAAGTTATGTCTGCAAATAAAATAAGTGCTGTGTGCGGGTATTTCTCAAAAACTGATGTCGGTGGTTCAAAAAAAGTGCGTTGCACCGTGTGTTCGAAAGAACTTAAATGCAACAATAATACGAGTGCGATGAGGAATCATCTTTTATTTGTCCATCGAATTGATTTGTCAAAGGAAAAGGATACCGGCAAAAAACGCTACTCTGATCCGTCAGAAGGGAGTAGTTCAAGTACAAACAGTCACTCAATGAGTAGCCATGACGTTAACGTTACTGATGACGAGGTAAGCTACAACGGCATTACTGGATACATCATATCGGTTCGGTGCTAAGACTAGTTGCCTCTTCAGTTTCTTTATTATTATAACCATTATTATTAGGAGTAAGTTCAATGCTGCGATTTATTACGTGCTGTAAAAATAACTGGCATACTGACTGATAACCTAAATTCCGCACAACCAAGGTTGTTTCATAACCTCGGCTGGGCAACCGCAAGTCGAAGCATGAGAAGAGGCAATGTTAAAATTGGATGCACAAAACCGATTTTTGTCGAGTGTACCTCATCTATAAAATCTAACAACACAATCCTTTATCGTATAGATAGTTCCGAATCTTCCCGTCCCAGGAATATCCTCACCACCACCAGCTAAAATGAGGCGTCCAATTGTGCCGATGCCTTCGAAAGGAGTGCCTCTTTCGCTCGTGGGTTATTTTCCCTAGCTTTTTCTTGATGATGTGTTTTCTTATAGTATATTCTCTTTTCAAGATGATGGAAGTAGAGGTGCCGCAATCACAAATTCCATCATGCGATACATAACGAAGTGCCACAGACCACTAAGCACTGTAGAACAACCAGCAGAGATGGTCAAATGCAGCAGAGATGGATTTCGAGAGATGGTCAAAATGCTATGCCCCTCGTACAAATTGCTCCACGAGACTCAATTTTCGCGTCTAATGCACGAAAAATATGGAATCCTCAAGTCCCTCCTAAAGGCGAAAATAAAAGATTCTACCCACGTTTATTTGACGACAGACATGTGGACGGACGTCAATATGAGGGCTTACCTCGGAGTGACGTGCCACTTCGTTGAGAGTAAGTTTCAGCAACCCGGGCGAGGCGTAGCAATTGTTATTTATTTTTCTACCCGGGTTCTCACAACATTTCGTCCGCTTTCCTCGGGGTCCGCCATCTTGGTGAATCGCATACCGGCGAAAATTTATCCATATGGTTGCGTGAAATGTGTGAGGAGTGGGATATTTCCCTTTCTAAGGTGCATTCCGTCACCATCGATCATGGATCAAACATCGCCCTCGGTGTCAAGCTCGCCTTTGGGGGGTACAAAATTATTTACTGTTTTGCCCACACATTAAACCTTGTCGCACAAAAGTCAATAGGCTTGTATGAAAAGCCTTACGCAGCAAGCATGGAGCCGGTAGAAAAAAAGACGAAGAAATGCGCTTACTGGACAGCGAAGAAGCGGAAGCTGTTCAAACAGATACTTTGAGGCCTGACAGACCCAGTTCAGATCTTGTGGATCTGTTGAAAAGAACAAAAGAGATCGTAAGATTTTTTAAGAAAAGTGAAGTAGTCACGCGGCGGCTGCTTGAGGTCCAGAGAGAGCAGGGCGTCCCGGAAGCCCAATGCCACACTCTGATACTCGACGTCAGAACGAGGTGGAACTCTATTTATCTCATGCTGGAGCGATTCCTCGACATGTCGGGAAGTGTGGCTAGGGTTCTCCTAGATGTTCCTCGAGGCCCAAACATGTTAACTGGGTAGGAGATCCATGTGCTCAAAGAAGTGGTGCGCATTTTAAAACCTCTTTACGATACCACCACTAAAATGAGCGGCGAAAAATATGTTACATCGAGCACGACTATTCCCGTACTTAGACTACTAAACATGGTAAATGTTCTAGTATTGCACAGGCGATGTTCTTTTTGAAGAAGACAGACAGTTACTCTAAAATTTTCGTATTGAACAGGCGTTTTTGAACATTAACGTCGGTAGCGAACTCGCCAAATCTTTATTCAAAAAAGTCCGGGAGCACATGAAGTCAAGGTTTCAACTAATTGAAAAACGAACGCTATTGGCTGTAGCAACCATCCTCGATCCTCGCTATAAAAAAATGCATCTGACCCAAACTGCATGTGCCACTACAATCTCCACTGATATTCGTTGCTTCAAACATAAGAGAACGAGTAGTTCAATTGGGTTTGTTCCAGGGAATTTAATGCGAAAGCAAATGTCTGCTGAAGCTCTGGACGTGGAGCGGCAACTGTCAGAGCTGAGAAACACAACCAGTTCGAGCTCGTCAAGTAGCACCAATTACGAGAATATTTGGGACATACAGGACGCGTTGGTTCAACAAAAACAGTCGCAAGATTACGCGGACAATCCGGGTGGTGTGCCGGCGGAACATCGGCAAAATTTAAATACACCCGTTATCGCCCAAGGGTCCGACCCACGAAGTGTTTGGCATACGCTCAAGGGGCAGTATAAATTCGCCTATAAAGTAGCCCTGGAATTCCTGCCGGCCCCTGCAACTTCGGTCCCGTCGAAAAGACTTTTCCCAGTGTGGACAAATCTGCACAAAAGTGAGAAACAGATTGTCCAGTAAAAATTTACAAATGTGCTTGTTCATGGGGGCACTGGACGACAAAATTTGGTTGGAGTCCGCCAATTTGCGCCAAGGAGCCTTACTTGCAATGAGCCTTACAATTTCTTGATCTCTTCATCTTTTACTGTCGTGATATAAAGTACAAATAATATTCAACATTTTTCAAGGCGATTACTGTATGAAAATTAGTAGAATTCCGACATATTGATCCCTGTTCCATCATAGTGGGTATATACTCAGACGATTTTCTATTATTTTGTTGCTGACGCTTCCGTCAAATGAATTTAAAATCACCATTTTGAAATGATTTAAAGCGAATGACTGAAGTCTAAGAATAAACTGAGGCGTATCGTAGCGGTCAGGGTCGTGATTCTTTCACGCATAGGACTTTCGGTCATCATTTGTCAAATTCCATTTTATTTATTCTTTGTGAATCACGATAGGAAATTCGATACGTTATAGTGAATACCCCTTGGATCCTTTCAATTTCTGCGTTTTTTTCGATTTCTTGATTGATTTGTTTCATGCTTCGATACTCGACTAAAGTCGACTAATTACATCGACTAGTCGTACAGTTGAAGTTGAACCATTTTGAACAGATACGACTAGTCGATAATTCCCGACATTAGTAGGCTGCCTCCATGCTCGCTGTGCCGCTTATATAGTGTGTGACGGTGTGGTGGGTGGTACCACCCACTTTGCTTCTCGGGAGTAGGGAATGGGCGGTCCTCCCCAACGTCGGTGCATTGATGGCCTCACCCTTTCCCACGCGGCTACATGCGGTGTTGGTTAGGGTGAAATAAGTATATAAGATATTTACCACTTACTGCGAGTTAGAGGGGGGGGGGCATTTGATTACTCGCTCTCCAAGTTTATTCCATTAGTCTTTTAGCTTTCGAAAAGCTAAAACGCGTCTTTTGTTCACGAAATCTGAAAGATATTCTTCGACTTTGTCTGGCTCTCTTCTTCCATGATACGCACCTATTACGAAAGGTTTTAACCTCTCTAGAAACGCTAATAGACCATAGACACGAGCTTGAACTTTTGCTTCAGGATAGTCCATTGAAATTTATGAAAGGTCACAAGATTTGGAATTTTTTGAGAGGACCATCTACGTGCTTCTGCCAATGCTTCTCAATAACTTTTACTATCCCGAAATGAATGTACTTACCCGATACCTCAACTCTCTAATACGCAGCACCTTCAATTGGCGTTGCCATTAATGTACGGACGTCCCTAGGTAGACGCCGAACTTCTTTCGGGTCACATTTGCTTAAGATGTAAAGAAGTTTATTAACTGAGTTATGAGACACGTTATTCTCCAATACCCATACTCTTAATTGAGAACATAGCTTGTCGGACAAATGATCTGGAATAACTCCATCATCTGACTCATCACTGGAAATGAGGCCAAGAAAGCGAGGATCAGATACAACTCCATCTTCGGCACTAGTACTAGCAAGGTGGCGGTTATTTAAAATGGGGAGCTTGCACATTTTTCAATCATTGGTGTTTCTTGAAGAGGGCTTTTTTTGAAGAGACAATTACCCACATTAAACATTGAAATCAATCAAGGGTTTTTTAGGCGAATTTTTGAAAATTTTGGGTGGGGGTTTGATTACGTGGATTAAATGGATAGTGTTGGGAAGAGAGGGGGAAGACGCGTTTTCTGGAATTTAATTTTTGGATTTTTAAAAACATTTTTCTTGTTATTTGTAAACAAAACATTTTAGAGTTTCCTCAAATGCTTCAAATCTGCACATTGGCGTCATTTTTCCCTCGCACCGTCCATCCCCTCCTGAAGAACTTTGAAATGTATTTTAAAATCACCAGACGCACCAATCTTGATATACTTGTTCCAATGATGCCAATTCACCGGTATACTTTTCCCCCAAATCGGGCATTCATGCAAGTTCCCCATTGCGGCTTCCGCTTTTCTACAAACAGCATGGTCTAATTTTGAAAGACTTTCTTTTGTCGAGATGTTCACGACTAAATGCCCCCCCCCCCCAAATTAGTAGGCAAGGAAAACGAAGAAGACGAAACCAGATTCCGATAATTGAGGATCAAGAGGAAAGAGTTTGTTACAGTGGACGACACCCTGTTAAAATGAGTATTAAAAATCCAGGGTACTGCTACGAACGTTATCGAGAGAAAAACAAAAGCCACATGCGGGATCAAAAATCATAGGAAATTATGTTATCCAGTTGAAGCAACCGCACTTCGGCATCTATTGGTTCGTTTGTTAGATTCTCAAATATCTGAATCAGTTACTTGAATAAATAAAAAACGTAAACTGACCTGTGTCTGAGAGGCGTTTTCTCGAGGAGCGATAGCGTATAAATCGTATTTTCCTGGAAAATTTTAACACACAGCGCCACAGTACCCGAAACTCAGAAACGAAATTGGTATTTCGACGGACAGTTTTATTAAATTATTAATTGTGAAAACATGTTATCCAAAATTAATTGCAGATTTTACAGTAGGCAGCATATTCTATGCACTGTCTGATGTCTAAAACCGGCCTATTCAAAGACTTTGTTCGATGTTTATTAGATATATTGCTCGCATATCAAGTATACGTATTTACGTATCCTCATAAACAACCATGATGCGAAGCACAGTATGAACGTAAATTATTCGTCAAAGCGGGTACATTTTACGGACGGGTATTAGATGTATAGCCAAGACATCAAATAGATGTTTCATCAATGACATATTTCATACGAATAACTGAAGTTACAGCCAAAATGTCAATTAGACGCCAAAGCGGATACATCTTATGGACCTATTTTAGATGTGGTGCTTAGATGTGAAGTAGACGTTTCCTTATAGACATCTTACAAACTCCCCTCATTCGACAGGCATTTTGGAGCTGAATAAGAATATGTGCGACATCAAGACATCTTGGGGAGTTTGCCCTCATCGGAATTCAACCGTTGGAACATATTCATGGAAATGGTCTCATTCGATAGTTTTTTTTTGGATCTGAATACGAATATTTCCATCTGCCGGCAGATATTGCCGCCGGATATTTTTTATAATTGTGATGGGCGAGGAGAGAATATCAGCAGGAGACTCGAAGTGCGGTGGGAAGAACACCACCGCTACACTCCTTCACCAGTTGAGATCCCACAAATATTGTATGAGGCTCAACCCGATCTCTACAGGCAAGGCAAGGATCTACGCCTAGCTGTGAGACGCTACCCAGTAAACATTCAGAAATTGTTGACATCTATCAGACGTCAATTTCGCGACTATTTAAAGTCTAATGTCTATTGTAGGCCTATTTGTTTTTGTTTTGCTCTATAAGACGTTTTTGTGCTGATGTCTACTTCACACATAGACAAGACATTCTATTAGACCTTCATAACACGTATATGTTTATACGTGTTATAAGCGTCTATATTATCTACATGGACCATACTTCTAATTGACGTCCACAAGATGTCTTTGCTTTAGTGTCTGATAGACGTTCTTGCAGTACTTCCAAAACGATGGACAAACTGACGAATTCTGCTACGCCGTCTGCTACGCCTCTTGACTAATTCGAAAAAAAGCCAACCCCGAAATCAATTGGGGTAGATATGAATGCGAAGTCATTGGAGAATGCAGTATGTCCTATTCCTAATCCAGATATTTATTTAGTTTTTTCCCTGTAATTAACATTAAAATTGATGCAAAATAGCTACATCAAAACTTTTAGGAAGATCAAAACTGTGTAGGTTTGCCTTTGAATCCGACTTTTGAGGTTCTTCCGCTGCGGAAGAGAAACGTGGGAGAGGAAAGAGGAGAAAGAGGAATATTCTTCTGAAGAGTTCGCAGGCCGAAATTCGCTGGTTGAACTCCGGAGTTACCGAATCACGTTAGGCCCCTTCCTCAGAAATTTCACAAATTCCATATCGGACGGGAATGGAGTTTTCAGTGTTAAGGGCCTCACTATGTGAAAATATTAGCTTAGTGTCTAAAAGTGATTCAAATAGTCGTTTTTATCACAGATGTGTTCATGAGCGAGCAAAGAGTCCGGTCCCCTCCTCGCCGCGGTTCCTTTTCTGCGCGGTGCTTTTCTCGAGTGATGAGGAGTTACCATCTAAAGCAAGTACATCAGATGCGATATTAAAAGAAATACTGCTGGAAATAAAATGGAACCGTGAGGCCGCATTGGCCAGCCAAGACTATTTTGCCAACCAAGATGACGTGTTGCTTGAAGGGTGCTTTAACAAAGGTGCGATTTTTGGTTTCACCATAAATGTTTTAATGGAAAAAGCCACCAACGCAATAATACCTGCTGCCCTAAATACGAGGTTCGCAAAAGTACCAGGCCACGAAGGAATTGATCGAACGTTGATTGAATGCGCTCGAAACGACCTTTAACCCTTTTCTTAATACTGTGCACTAAGGTTCACAAAGGTTCCTAAAATCAGTGCTGGCAAATTCAGGGTACCTTTCATTTTAATGTTGGTAGCTCTTATTCACGAAAAGCCCTCCTGAACGTAGTGAAAGTGTATTCAAGGTTACCACAGTGGCGAGGCGAGGTACACTGAAACACTGGGGTGTACCGCGTAACAGATGCGCTAACTTTGGAGAATCCAATCTCCCTCCCTCCCATTCCCGTCAACTCAATCATGTCTTCGTCAAGCTTAGTTTCCTTCTCTTTCTCGCGCGTTAGAAAAACAGCTCTACTCATCGCTTCTTCGGTCGAATCCGGTTCCTTTCGGCTCATTGTGCGAACGGTCGTGGTCGGCAACGGCTCCTTTTCAAATATTTTTTCAGCGTTTCAATTTTGTTTCTCTTGAATTTGGTGCATGTTCTCCAGTTTTTAAAATGGTATTTTACGTAAGATCGTTATTCGTTCCGTTTGTAGAGACGAAGCTCCGTATTTTTAAAAGGATCTCTTGTGTGCTGAAAAATGTGAATAATTCCGACGGTAGCATTTCAGGAAAAGTAAATTTCTTTTAAAGACAATTAATTGAAACCCCTTAATAATTCGATTGAACAAATCAAATTGTTCAATTTGATTTCGCGAGGAGCGAGGCTCCTTGGTTTCAATAGATTGTGAGTTCAACAATGCCTATAGTTTCTTCAAACATTGTTTTAAACTCTCGATTTGAGTTTCTTTTGACGATTTATGAAAAATAATGTTTCCCCGGCTCTTTTTCCTGTATGTACGCTCGTTGTAGCGCGTTATTTTAGCGCCTCTCGAAAACGCTTCCAGTGGACGACCGGCCTAAGGGAAATGGCTACAAATAAAGAACGCTTGCTGCCACGATAGATGACACTCTATACTCCTCCATGAACAGGATTTGTGCTCGATATTATCCTAACTCCGATGTAAAAGTGCTTAAGAACAGTGGCGAGGCGTCCGGTCATCGATAGATTCGCCGATGACTAGATTTTTCTTCGGAAATGAAGGAATATTTGTTGGAAATATTTTTCTTAGAAAAGTCCCTTCTTGGAAAGAAAAAAATGATTTAAACAACGACAATTTCACTCAACTGAGTTCATAGGAGAGTTACGAGGTCTGTTTTTCATCAACTGGGAGAATACTAGAGCGATCTATTGGGTCTTAATAGCGTAACAGATGCGCTAACTTTGGAGAATCCAATCTCCCTCCCTCCCATTCCCGTCCACTCCATCATGTCTTCGTCAAGCTCAGTTTCCTTCTCTTTCTCGCGCGTTAGAAAAACAGCTCTACTCATCGCTTCTTCGGTCGAATCCGGTTCCTCTCGGCTCATTGTGCGAACGGTCGTGGTCGGCAACGGCTCCTTTTCAAATATTTTCCTGGCGTTTATTTCATGTTTCGTCTCTTTTCAGCGTTTGAATTTTGTTTCTCTTGAAATTGGTATAGGTTCTCCAGTTTTTAAAATGGTATTTTACGTAAGATCGTTATTCGTTCCGTTTGTAGAGACGAAGCTCCGTATTTTTAAAAGGATCTCTTGTGTGCTGAAAGATGTGAATAATTCCGACGGGAGCATTTCAGGAAAAGTGAATTTCTTTTAGAGACAATTAACTGAAACCCCTTAATAATTCGATTGAACAAATCAAATTGTATAATTCGAACGATGTATTCAACAATCCTCTAACAATGGATGAAAATTAGGCACAATAGAATTGTGCCATAAGTAGAAATATATCACATAATATTAAATCGAGCAGGCCTGGGGGGTGATTCTGTAACTTACAAAACTTACGTGTCGTAAAAAGGAAGAAGGGCAAGAAGGAAGGAGGGAAGGGGGGAAGGAAGGAGGAAGGGGGAAGGGGAGGTACCTCATTGCCATGGTTTTTACGATACCTAGTGAATTAAACTGTGGAATTTTCACGCTAGAATGTGTGGTCTCGAAGAAAAAATAATAAATTCTTGACAAACACGTGGAAAAACCAAGGCAACGGGGTACATCCTCTCCCCCTCCTTCCCAATTACGACACGTAAATTTTGCGAGTTACAGAATCACCCCCCAGATTGCTTGTTAGAGGTTTTGGATCGTGAAAAATATGCATTAGAGCAAAGCCATATTTTTTTGTATGAATCACATTTGCCCTCATAGGGTGTGTGAAGGGGGATAGGGGGGTGAAGGGGGGGGGTGATAGGGTGGAGATGACCGGCCAAAAAGTCCACGCGCCGCCACTGCTTAAGAATCCCCCCCCCCCCAGACGGAAATCTCTAAATCCGTCCCTGTTACCGTATGTACCTACATTATTCCGACAGAAATTGTTTATTTTCAAGCCCGAAAAGTTACTCCCATTTTAACGTGAATACGTTTTACAGGAGTATAGGGTCGAATTCGGCAGAAGTGGTAAAATGGGTCTCACAGCGCGTGCGCCGCATAGTGTTGGTGGTGCTGGGTGGAGGGTATTGGGGTCTCAAAACTCAAGCTCAGCTGCCACTTGCTAGCCAAAAAACGTATTCACGCTAAACTCCGGATTTATTGTTATTATTATGCATGTTTCCAGTGAACTCCTCTTGTGTCCTACAGTTCACTTGCTGTCTTACCAGTGAAAGTGTAATGGGCTCCAGAGTTCACAAAGCAATTTCCAATAAGGATCGTTTGTGTTTGTGAACATTGCCAAGTTAGGAATTTGAATTAAAATGAATTTGCACGGAGCATAAAACGACACGCGGAGGTCTAATATGAGTGTAGAGGGTAAATTAGTACTAACAGGCGCGGATCGGGCTAATGGGGCTTTAGCCTCCGCCATTGGGCTAAACCTCCCCCACCTTTGCCTAAACCCCACGTCTTGAAAATCAAATTTCCGAGTTTTCAAACAATCTCAATAGGAAAATCGTGAGAACAAAGGGGGTAGGGCTTGCCACAATTCATCACCAATTCTACAAGACTTGAATTTCCGCTTGGGAAGGCTATACACACAGCAAAGTTATCTTACTTTGTGTTAAAGAAGTAAGTAAATGAATTAACTGACTTTACCCGGACGACACGGAAAGGCAAAGCCTAACACAATTCGAGCTTCGAGAAAAAATGGGCTCCCCGAAGGGATTTGAACCCGTTACGGGTTTTTCTCGAAGCTCGAATTGTGTTAGGCTTTGCCTTTCCGTGTCGTCCGGGTAAAATCAGTTAATTAATTTACTTCTTTAATTTAAACACCGGCGACAGAAACCCTTGTATCAATTATTTTGTGTATTTTTCAATTCATCTGCCGAGCTCCAGTGCAGCGTCGGATCTAGACCTTTAGGGGCCCAGAAGAAGATCAAGTAAAGTTGTATACTGTCGAAAAGTGTCAACAAATAATCGGGACATACGCGGATACAGCAGACGTGAATGCAGGGGGGTGAATTCCAAGCTGTTTCCCGGGGCCAAATTCGCTCTATTCTAGTTTCTTCTATACAGAAATACAGGATCCGCATTACAATCGTAGTTTCAAATCTTCAAAATTTAATTTTCTCGATCAATAACGGGTCATTTGGCCGATGATATGGCTGTATACGCTACACAGAGACCCATTTTTCATCACGAACTCACAACGCGATCAGAAATTGCGAAAAATTACAAATTGACGATTCAAAAACCAACAAACTTAGCCTCAAAATATAGATGTACATAAGCTAAGGACTGACTAGTTGACTGATGAAAATTTAGTCTTTCAAACTGGATATTTTGCCTCACAAAAATTAAACATTTACCTCATGATTTTGCTCCGTAGGCACACGTTTCGCCACAAAAATCACAATTTGTCACAGAACATCCCACCGAAACGTTCAAACGTTTCCTAGACACTTAGTTCTTCAAGTACTATGTACCAGATTAGAATAGAATATAACCAGGAACATTAGCCCTAAGAGTCCCAGAATGCGCCTCGCCAGGTGGGCCTTAAATCGGTAAAGGTAAAATTCAGTTTCTTGGCCAAAAAACTCGAAATTTTGTGGCGTGATATTCATACTAGAAAATATTAATCAGTTCCCGGAATCGGTTTACACCGGTTTTGTACATTCACGAGCAATCTTAGCACCTTGGACTAATTGTTTGGTCACAAAACCGGGAATTTTGACCGGTAACTATCGATTCAGCTCTTTGAACTGGCCCTTGATTAATGAAACCGTGGTTATTTCGCCCCTCTTTTGGCAATAGTTGCCTCCAATTTTAACTTTTTTTCTTCATACAACTTTAACTGTTTTTGTTTCCATAATTTAATTCGCTATGAACAAATATGTACTCCAACGCTATAATGCTAGAAAAATTTGATCTTGGCGGTCTTTGATATTTCAACGGAAAAATATACCTACTCCTTTCGTCAAATCCTTTAAATGTAAAATAGATTAAGTGATTTTTATCCTCCTATCACGGATTATGGTGTGCGGTGGGGGTGGGGGAATTTCAGCCTAGCCCCCCCCCCCTTGACGAAATCCTGGATCCGCGCCTGAGTACTAAAATGTATTTTTAGTATATTTCGAAGATGAGAGGGTCCAATTAACACCATACATGCCTGATTTTCCAAGCTTTTCCTAAGAGAACACAGACAATATGGGATCTGGCCTCGATTGTTACGGAGTTGTCCATAAGGCGTACCACCAGTTCCGCGCTATCATCATATCAACGTCCAGTTCCGCGCAAAAGTAAATTGTATGACTACCCGTTCCGCGCAGAATTAGTATACCAGTTCCGCGCCGTAGAATAAGCTTTAAAAGGATGCATTAGATTCACCATGCATTTGACTCACCAAGTTGCCCCGCATATCCGCGCTGAAGGAGCACGTCGTCAACAATTGGCAGGCTGACCTACGGTGCATAGTAACTCTTGATCTGATTGATGACGTCGATAGGTTCAAGTTCCAGTTTGTTATACTTTTCCAGACAGTCCGCGATGAAATTCTTCATTTTGGTTGCTTTAATTGTGCTTTTTCTTTTTCTCACAGTCTGTAGGCTATTAAGCAGTGTGTCGGTGGACACTTGCTGATTTTTTATGGCTTCAACGAATGCAAATATGTTAGGGTGTGTTGAGGAGAACTGCTTTCCGAAAGAGCTGTGAAAAGCCTCACATGCATTAGTTGTTCTGATCGACTCCATCGTCGCAGATGACCACTGTGTTGGAGGATACGTTCCCGAGTCAAAAATGTACCATTCCAAAAGATATTCCACGTACTCCAAACTCCAAACGAAACTCCCGATTTCAGCTCACGATCTTCCCGAAATTTAAACCCTTCGAAAACGATTAGCACTTTCCCTTTTTCACTGTATGATATGTCGGCGCGACTCATTGTGTACTGGCCCGTATAAGAAATCAGACGACACTAAAAGTGAAACCGACTAGCGATAAAACGAGCTCTAGAAGTTGAACCTTGACCGTTCAACTTCTAGAGCTCGTTTTATCAACAACAGTGTTCATGCTCGCGCGGAACTGGTACACTCCCTTCGGGTCTAATCTGGCGCGGAACTGGTGGTCATTATTTTTGTAGAGGCCAGCCCGCGCGGAACTGGAGTTGCCCCGTCCATAATACTCGCGTACCGCACCCTGCCAATTGAATAAGAGCTAAGATACGACTTTGGTCCACAGCCAGATTGATCAATTCAAAATTCGCTTTACATTTTAAGAAGCAGGCGTAGTTCAAAAGTTTGTGTTACAGAAAGAAGCCCCTAGTAAATTGTTCATATTTTGTTTTTATTCCAGAAAAAACATTTCAAAACGCGTGGAGAGCTCATCTTATAGCTTGTCCACAAGCCCGGGTTGGGTTCGGATGATGAATTTGACTTCATCGATGCCCCGAATGATGAAGAAAATTACATTCCGGACTGGAATGAAGAGACGTTGGAATCCCACATAAACGTTTATTCCTCACCATAAACGCAGCTGGTTATTCCGACGAGGAGTCCGCAGCTAATGCTGAGAAATCACAGGAAACAACGACTCAAAACCTCAGTGACGCTTTTGAAACACCACTTGCCTCAGAGACGCTCCTCAACGGCTCTGTGGTTGTCCAACCTCCCCAGTAAGCATCTGCCAGCCCCGCAGTGCAAAACCAGACGCCATTCCAGCGCAATAGACGAAATCGAAAAACTAAAGCTCAAGTCAGCAAAGGGTGTTCCAAGAAAAGCCGCCCCAAATCAATCGCCAAGCCACAAAAATGCAATTGGAAGCCAGCTCCATCTAGGGGAAAAGTAACACTTCCCACTTTTTTTAACGACGCTTCGCTTGACGATGTAAATGAGAGGACAGCCCTTTCATATTTTTACGCATTTTTCAATGATGAGTGTTTTGATCTCATGGTCTTCCAATGTAATCTGTATTAATTCCAGCAGACCGGAGAGGGACTCAATTTGGACCGGGACTCTACCAAGGCGTTCATAGGTATTCAATTGCACATGGGTTTAATTCACTTACCGGCCATAACGGACTACTGGAGCAAGCGTTTTAGGGAAGGAAAAATCGCAGATGTGATGTCATTGAAGCAATTTCAAAAAATCAGGAGGTACCTTCATCTCACGAATAATATGGATGAATCTTCTGATCCGTTCAGGAAAATCAGTCCAATTTCTGGAATTATTCGGAAAAATTGCTTGAAGATCGATCCAGAACATCGTTATAGCATAGATGAAATGATGGTGCCTTACAAGGGGGCGAAAGCTGGCTCAAAAAAGCAATACATGCCCCAGAAGCCATGCAAATGGGGCTTCAAAATCTTTGTGAGGTCTGGTATATCGGGCATGGTCTACGACTTTTTACTTTTCAGTGGTGTGTCTACCTTCGACAACGTGCAGTTTTCAGAAAAGGAGGATTTATTTCCTTTCTCGTCAAAGTGGGTTGTAGCGCTTCGTAAGTCTATAAAGGAGCCAGCATTGAATGTCCTTTATTTCGACAATTTCTTTACGTCACCTGACTTGATGGTCCATCTTCGACGCGATTATGAAATACTAACCCTCGGCACTGTTAAAAGGAATCGAACGCGGATGCTCCTTTGTCTTCAGAAAAGGACAACAATAAGAAAATCACGATTGTGCAGTGAATGGACTCCAAACCAGTTTTGATCGCTATCACATTCGTTTCGACAGAACCCGTTGGCGCCATAAGTCGTTGTGTGATAGGGTGAAAAGATGAAGCCAAGAAAGGCTTCATCAAAATGAAATATGTATTTGTAAAAAGGGTAGGAATATAAGTCTAGCTTTTAAGGTGGGGTTTCAGGCGGGTTTCCTCGACCCCTTCCCAGTCACCCCTCGCCCAAACTTCGCACATAAATTTTGGCTCCATTTCTGCACCAATATTCGATTTCAAATTTCATCCCTGAAATTACCTAAAAACACATTTGAATTCCAAAGTGTTTTGGGGTTATTTTAGGGAAAACAATTGAAAAAGCAAGATCTAACGTCACTGTAGAAGTTCCTGAAGATTAAAATAAGACTTTGAAATCGAATATTGGTGCAGAAATGGAGCCAAAATTTATGTGCGAAGTTTAGGCGAGGGACGACTGGGAAAGGGTCGAGAAAACCCGCCTGAAACCCCCCCCCCCCTTAAGACCTTCTAGGAACCATCACCCCCTCGGCAAAACTTTATTACTATTTTAAGTTTAGTTGGTTCCAAGGAGAGTGTAACGCTTGTTAGGTTAAGACGAGAAAATTATTTTAGTTCGTAGAAATAGGGTAAGTGAACGACAACAAAGAAAAGAGGAAGGAGGTGGAGGCTTCCTACTTTGGAGACACGCAAAAAGAAGGCAGAGAAGTTTGGCGGCGGTCGAAATCAAGCCGCTCAAGAGAAGAAGTGCCTTGCCCTCGAATCATCGAGGAATACAACAAACATATGGGTGGTGTCGACCATTCAGATATGCTAATATCCTTTTACCGCACACCCTTGAGGTCTCATCGCTGGTATTTAAATATATTCGCCCAGCTTATCGACATCTGCGTTGTGAACGCATGGCTGTTGTACCGAAGGGACCGAAAGGAAGGATATGTCCCGCTAAAAGAATTCCGCGGCGACATTGCTGAGCAGATTGTGCGTTACAGTTCTCGTCGCACTTCGCGGAGGTCTCAATCGAAAAAACATCAGAGAGAGGGACATCATCAACAAAGCATGGAACGTCAAGAACAAATAGGTCTGCACCTACCAACTTGTTCGACCAAAGGAAGATGCCGTCACTGCCACATTCAGCAAACCATCGTAATGTGCATCAAATTCAATAAAAGATTTTGCATGGTCCCAAAAATAAATTGTTTCTTAGATTTCCACATGTCAACGAAAATGTGATAATACTCTTAGGTTTTTGTTTTATTGTTTCATTGTATGTTCTATATTCATATGATAGACACCGTTTTTTTTATTTTTTAGTCATACGACCGTTTTTTGGCTGTAACTCTTGTTCCTATACGGAAAATTGTTCCTAGAGTTCCCTAACTCTCGTTCCTAGAAAAACTGCCTTTGTGGGTTGTGATAATATTTTAGTCATTTGTCATTTCTACCAATTTTGTGATACCTCCTAGGAGTCATGTTTCGATTTCTATTACCACGTTTGAATAAAATATAATTGAAAAGTTATTCAGTCATTTTGTGAAGTGATTTAGGCCCGATTTCACCAACTTCTTAAACCAAGATCAACAACTAATCACGATTACAATGTAAACACTTATATCAAAATTCATATGGGTCGCTATTGGCAACTAATCACGATCAACTTTAAACGAGATCAATTTTGTTGGTGAAAATGGGCCTTAGTGTTTCGAAGCTCGTACTCACAACGCTTTCCCCCCCTAGTACCACATCACTTACGTCACCTACCTGACAGGGTGAACCTCAGTGAACATTTCGGAAAACCTCCAGAAAACTGAAAAAAAATTATTGGATTTTACGATAAACTTGTTTTTATCGCTAAGAAATGATTAATTTTCCAAAAATTTCTGATGGGGCCAAAAATAAATCAAAATTTCTATAACTGCCCAGAAAAGGATAGTGAGAGCGAGTAATCAAAGGCCCACCCCCCCTGGCTTTTAGCTAGTGAACAAAACCAATCTTACATACGACCGCAAAGTCACCGCCCCCAACGGCGCCTGCAGGACCCCCGGTAGTGATCCGTATACCCCTGTCGGCTTCCTTATTCCGCTTAGTCGAACCGGAACCCGACAGGATCGAAGTGATCGGCGACCGGATACACTTCTTGTTTCGGGGCAGGAGCCGTTCCACAGACTACACCTCCGGGTAGAAGGCTTCCTCCCCAGGGGCATGCCGGAGTTTGCACGAGTAACGATCGAAAAGGAACAAATCGTGCTCACGGCACCCAGACCCAGCCCCCCCCCCCCCAGCGATAAGGACATGGGCTAATCCAACCAACCAAAAGTGGTTGGTGCGCTCGTTGAAATTCATCCTACTGGAAACGGTCCTAAGCGAGGGAATAAAGTCCAAATGTAAATAACTGCATAAAAAAGCACACACACTTTTTACAATATTTTTTTATTTATTTAATTTATATTGTATATACATGTTAAAACAAACAAAGAAATAAGCACACGATTATTACACTATTCAAACGAGACAATCATTATTAACCGTTGTTGTTTTTATTCATGTCTGAGAACTAAACATATATTACATTAAACTATGGAGTTTCTTAAGGTAACAAACGAAATATTCTGGTTGTTAATTTTCAGGATGGTCAGTGTATTGGGGAACTGAAAGCGGTCAAAACGAGTTAATATTAATGTATTGAGTTTCATCACCACGTTCAATGCAATAAGCATAATAGAGTAGATAAGGACAAACAATGACAGTATGCCTCTTCACTTGGGTTTACGAAATTAATTTAAACAATTAGGAACAAACTTGGTTTTCTAACAATTCTGTTCACACTATGTCTCCACACCAGTCACATTGTTTCTTGTTTTGAGGTGAGTCACAGTAAAATTGCAGTAGTATAATATTTCAATTTGAACCGACCACGTTTTGAGCCTTTACAAATATAGACATTTTTTGAGCTTGGGCACTGGGACAGACGCCACACAAGAAATAAAATGAAATAACTTACCGATGATCTCCTTGATTTCTGAATCCGGAATTTTCCAATCCTTTAGTAGGTCGTTTACTTCCGACATAATTCTTCATTATAACAGAGAGAGGCCTAGCGATGTTTTGTGCCTTTCACGGTGAGTAGACATTTTTTTGGTGAGTTTCCCCCGACTAAAGCCCTCTCTCAAGTCGTTCATCACAAGTAATGTGTACAGTTCGAAATCGTAATCTGAAAAGAATGATCGCAAGCTTTAAAAAAATATAAAATATAAAAAAAATTAAATATAAAATAAGTCACGTAGGCTAATTTCTTTTCGGCGCTACGGATTTCGTTAAATTTAAATAGTTAGCATGAAAAAAAAAAAAAAAAAAAAAAAAAAAAAAAAAAAAACAGTGTGGCGTGTAAAATAGTGCTGCAAAGACTAAGGCCCCCTTCACACGAGGCGATTAGTTGATTCAACTGAGTTGACTGGGCAGACGGTAAACTAGTTGACTGCTATGTGAACGGCCAGGCAGATTTGCGGTCAACTAGTTGAGTATACTTTTTTCTCCATTGGTGGGGAAAAATATTGGCGGGGTATTATTTTATTCAGTTAAATTATGGAGCTCGAAGAAGTTGGAGCTCTACTTGTCCTAGCAGAGCACTTGTTTAAAATTTATAAATAAATTACTCTTGGAAGAAAAATGTGGGTCCATCCGTTAATAAGAAATCGGGAAACAGGTGCTTTTTCCTCTATTGTCGAGCCATGATGATCCCAAATTGACGGCCGCGTACGTATTTATTCTATGAAAGTCTCAACATTGAAGGAACTGAGCCGATCCGTCGTTCAAACTTAAAGAGACTCAACTAGTTGACTGGTGTGAAGGGACCCACAGAGCCTACATCCCTTTAGTTGAGTCAACTAGTGGGAATGAGAACGTGAGCGGCACATGTGCCGGGTGGACACCCGCCTGGGCGGACGAGTTGACTGTGTGTGAATGGGTAGAGGCGATTCCTATTCGAAATGCATAGTAGGTCGAATCCACCCGCCTAGGGGTGACACCCGCCTAGTTAACTAGTAGAATCAACTAATCGCCTCGTGTGAAGGGGGCCAAAGCTCGGTGCACACGATGCATTTCTCGGGGCAAGATTGCCTGCTTCTTTTCAAAAAATATCCGGTCAATACCGGGAAATGTTTTTTCTCGTCTTGCAAGTAAACATGCTTCGAAAAATACATCGTGTGTGCCGAGCTTAAGTTAAATTTTGACAATGTCGTGATAGTTACTGTTAGTTCCGTGAGTCCCATCTATGCACAAAACGTCATTCCCGTGTTTTTTTTAGCAATTCTTCCTGGCTGTTCGTCATGATCATGAGGTCAAAAATCATCTTTTTTCAACGATGGATACTTGGGGTCTAGAAATCCTTGGGTCTTGTACAATCTGGAACGGAATGGCGATACTTTATTGAAATCTGACCACGAGTTTTCTGTTAAGGAGGGGCCACTCTTGTGTCAAATATTTGACAATGGGTTTCAATTTCCCATAAGTCGGTTTCTAGGCATTGCTTGAAATTCATTGATATTGAAAGATGTTTGTCCAATATGGACACATGTGTGGCCGAGCCTTAACCATGAATGCCTGATACGCGCGATATTTCGGGTTTTTACTTCATTTTTCTGATGTTTGAAAACAGAAATCGGTTTGCAAAATTGTACCCAGCAAACGCCTGCCGTCAAAGTAGGATATTATACAATTAACTATTCATTCCGTTGGACGCATCCCACGGAGAAGACGGAGACCTATGACCTATTTGAAGCCGTTGTACATAAATATGTACTCAGCTTGAGTGACGAATATGAATACGGCCCACAGTTCCATTTTGGACTGTACAGTGCACAAACTTTTCTGAATCATTAGTGATCCTTCATTCTGAATAATACACCTATGTTTTCGGTCAGGAAACAATTTTTACATCTCACCCTCAAACTTTTTCTTGGTACGTTTTAACATGTCTAGATTCGATTTCTGCAATGTCCGTCCGCCGTACGGGCCATATCTTGCCCTAGGATTGCTCGAAAAACTGGTTCTTTCGCACACAGACTCCATTTGGGATCTAGGTGGTCCTAACATCTGATCATTTTGATCAATTAACTCCCTTGGTTTTTACAGGCCAAAAGCGGGTCCGAAATAGGGATTTTCGAAGTTTTTTAGATCCTAGGGGTGTGGAGTGTCGATTTTCGTGTAATTTCAAGCAGACTTTGGCTACATTCATGAATAATAAACCCATGTGTAAAATTTGCAGCTTTTTTTCCACGCGCAACATCCCACTAAGAATTGAACGTTTCCTGTCCCGTACCGTTTAATTTGTCCAACAGACATCGAGGAATGTTGCGCTCCATGAGCCTTGTAATTCGGACTGTGACGTGCTTTTGCAAAATCTTCTCATGGGGCGAAAATACCTATGCATAATTTTAGCATAAAGAACGCCTTAAACGTGCACATCGGCGACATCCACGGATTTTAGACTTTACTCACCAGTCAAAGAAGACGCGATTTCCAGAATCTGGTCCAAAGTGTTTCCGACGCGTTCATAGTTCATAGAGAAAAAGCTTTCACACTCTCTGTCCATCTTTGTAGGACACAGTGGGATCAAGGTGGAAACTGCATGGTGACTGTTGAACGCCAGGGTCCATGACTATGCCCTTGAATATAGCTTTGCATTTCGCTGATTCTAAAATCATATTTTATATACTTGAACTAGGACTCATGATTCTGATATGAGACCCCAATGTTTCGCTGATTCTTGCAGTACGAGGTCCAGACAATGATTCGAACAGTGTACGAACAACGACTTCGGTTGCAAGTCTCGTAAACGCTTTTGAACCCCGTTCAAACGGCCCGACATTGCAGCGATTCGATCAAAGCAGTGACCTCGCAAATTTTAGATATTGAGGTTCGCTATAAGCATTCTTTCAATGGAAATTTGAAGGACGCAATAGGGAAAAAACGCTCCTCGAGAGGCGGGTTCGTGATTTCTGCTAGACCCATGCTGTCTTCAGGAGAGTCTTCGTTAGGCACAACAGGGAAACTTGACTGAAGATCGCTGATTTGACCTATTTCAATACCAATTTAACTTTTGAGATCTAGCGGTGTTTACTACGCAGTTAAGGTAGTGTAATTTAACCGAATTTGGGGAAAGGCTCGCTAATAAAAACACTGAACTCACCGTTGATGAGATGACGGTAAGGTCCGGCGTTGTCGTTGTTTCCGGCTTTTCCGTCGCGTTAACTTTAAGGGCGCGATTGAGTTCTTAATTAGCGAGTTCACGAGCGGGGGTGGCGTTACGATTCAATGTTTTTCACAACCGTGGTCTTACAAAAAACTCTGAACAAACTGACTTTTTTCTACTGCTCTTAGGTACAAAAGGGCATCATCTCTCGTAAAGCGAATAGATACCCCTTCCAGGCTACTTATCGGAGATAATTTTTAATTTCTAAATAACGTTTTTGAGCATGCCTTCGTGGCGTAAACAAGCGGCTTTACCCGAACTACCAGTGGTCCCTTTTTTATTTCCTCAATTTTCCTAAACAGTGCGCAGGGGTATCTCCGGCACTGCACCCCTAACCTCCACCGCTAGGGACTCTCCGGGTGGTTAATCCACAACCCTCCCCCCTCTTCCCGGAAGTACGCTGGGGATTACTCCGGTACTTCCCCAAACCTCTAAAATCTTCGCCCCCCTCGTACCTTCTTTTGTCCCCCCGCGACGAACCGCCGTGACGAGGTGGCCGTGTCCGAATTTATCGTCCCGACGTCAGAAAGGGCAGTTCGACGAAGAGATCGTCTTAACGACGGACCTATTTTCAGATTATGGACCAGTCGAAGTCCTAATTGGGTCACCGGACGCTACTTGCGGTGCAGAAAAACTCCGCCCCGCCTACTTCCTTCCCCCTGAAGTACTCCTTTTCTCTCATCAATAAATCCCGCCCAACCCAGAACTTTTTACCGGTTTTCGAACCCCCGACCGGGTTCCCTGTCTGGCCAAGGCATTGCTGGACCTGATATTTCCCACTTTCGTCACTTCGGCGGATTGGAGTCGTGTTATTTTGATCTGTGCGACTTTAAAGGTAGAATCGTGCAAGAAGCGGCCCTCCCCTTTCCATTCGAAATCTAACCCTGGTTGTATATCACTGAAGCTCGTTTAAAGCAATGTGCTGGGTTGGCCGCGTTCCAGACTACCTCAGTGCGACTGCCGTGAACCGCTATTTCGGCGTCTTCGCCTCTTTCGCCGGACTCGCCCCACAGTTCCCTCTTTTCCGCCTCCTCCCTCGCCTTCCTGCATCATTCCGGCCCTTACCTCTCCTGAGGTGGCCAGGATCCCCGCCGTCAACTTTCCCTAAGGTCCCCCAACATCCGACGTAAGTGACCACCCCATCGACATAGTATATTTTCCTATCGAACACCACGTTCTCACCTCGCCCTCTCGTTCATCAAGGGGCCTGGACGCCCCATCCCTTTAGAACTCTCCATGTTTCAAAACCTCCCTTTTCCCTCCGCCGACAGGAATAACTTAGTTATTCGAAAGGTCCCTTCGACACTCGATCCTCTTCCCCCCACCACAACCACTCACAAGAACATGCCCCCCGAAGTCACGGTAACAAATGACGCCCAACATGGAGCCACCCACCCCTGTTCGACACAGGCCGAGGGGGCTGTGACGAGTCGTTCACTCATCGCCTCGCCTACTAGGTGTCGCGGGCTGCCACTTTTTTGGGGTTTCTACTTTTCTAGTTTACCCGCTGGGATACTCATGAGTAGATTTATCAATCAAAACCGTTAGTTATCGTTGAGAATCGTGAATTTTCAAAATCTATTTTCTTCAGCTTCCTTTTTGTTCATTGTTTCTTCCGCCTGTTCTTCGTTTGAAATTTCTTGCTTGTAACTGTAAGTGGTCGCGTTCATTTATTTTAATTCAAATGCTGACGTATAACACGAAACATATTCTTTTCAGGCGATATGGCTCATAGCATAGATGTTTTGCTAGAGGGTGTCTGAGCACAGGGTGAGATTGAGATCGAATGCCATTATTATTGTTCGCCACGGACGAGAGGCAAGTGCTGCATATAAATATGATATCGTGAACAATTTGGTACTTAGTACTTAATTTCTTTGTTCATCTATTTGTTGGGGATCTTGTGGGAATGCCAATCCTTTCTCTGGAAATCAGTGATACAACTAGAAGTATATGCGATCATGTTTCGTGAGGTAGTCTTTCACGACTTTTACTTGAAAGCTTTCACGGTAGTATCAGGGGCATTTGTAAAGAAATCGAGCCTTCGTTTTGTTTTAGGCTAAATTACGCTAAAACCTTGTCGGTAAATCAAAGTACTGTGCTATGATGCTGTGTGGATGTAAACTACTTCTTTCTATTTTCTCCGTTTCTCACCTATTACTCAGTGTACTTCGAAAGTGATAAATAAACGTACTTTTCAGAAAACGACAAACTATGTTGTTTGATTTTACCCAATCAAGGAAAATAAGGAATCCGTAATCAAAATGCCACGGTAATTGAAGATGTGTTGAAGAGGGGAAAGGGGTGACCTGTGGACTGTGCGGTGTGGGGAGGGGTCATTTTAGTTATCGCCTTAGCGCCCCGAAGCGCTGTTGGCCAACCCCTCTTGTCACTTTACCCTGCCGTTTGGCTGGCTCTCTTATAGTTATTTGATTCTCTGGTGGAGCCACCTCCCTCCACCCGTTATCATCCAACCACATCACGGTAACAAATGGCGCCAACGAACGTGGGGCGCGACGTCATCTGCAAACGTCAGACGAATCCAACGCCAGCGCAACTCATGCTCTCACTACGGTCCAAGAGCCAATCTTTTGGTGGCACCCAACAACACTGCTGTTGCTCATCGTCAGAATCATTCTCGCTGTCACGCTCTTTCCTTTCTAACGGCGTACATAATTATTACGGGTTCTCATTTAAAACTCAGTAATTCGGCAAATGAGAAAATCGATGTTGATTTATATGTGGTTGGAAAAGCGAATTGACTCTTGGTTTCACATTTTTTTCATTTGTGGCCTATTCGGCATCTTCAGAACTGGCGATCAGTGATACACAATTAACCGTACCATTTATATTAAGACAAAATTGCACGATTCCACCCAAACTTTTTGATCATTTTCCCTTTGTTGTCAAAAACTTATGAAAACAGCGGGAAATTGTTCGCCCCCCCCCCCATTTCGATTTTCCACCAATTTTTGACTAACAGCTGGACATAAGTAGGACAAGTACCAGCCCTAAATGTACCCGCTTTATTTGATTCATTCACATAAGTCTATAATATTCCAGAGGATCACCAGGAGTTCGTTGACGAAAACAATTTATTCGCTGATGACAAAGTTTGCTCTCCGAACATCTCGAGTCAGTGTACCTTTTATGGCTTGGAAGCTCCTTCTTGATTTTGCGCATTTCTTCGCATTTTCAAAAGTCCATGGTGTTCTCCGAATCGTAAATCTAAGGTAGCCGAACCGGAAAATGACACATTTGAGGACGAAGCTCCTCCCACATCTGGGTTTACTACACCTCAGCTGCTGACTAGGCTACATGATGTTACGTGGATACAATTGCAGCTACTTCGGCGATTTCAAGTCACTGGATGTGGCCAGCGGGAGGAAAGCTCTTAGGAGTTTTCGTCTGGCAAAGGCGCAAATTTCATTACTGCGCAAAAAAGTCCAGTCGCTGAGGGAAGCAAAAAAGTATTTGAAAAGTAAATTTACAATTTTTGATTGATGAAATACAAATTTACAAGTTTTGAAGAAATTTTGAGTACTATCAAAAAATAAGGTTTTTTTTTCTCGGAATCTCCATCACAAGTACTCGAGGAAAGGACAGGGAGGGCGCAAAATTAATTCATTTCTTTGAACTTATTAAATTCCTCAGACGGCTTTGTTCGGACCAGCAGCCGAATTACTGAAGAGAGCCGTTAGCGAGCCCAGATCAGAAATCTCCCCTTTGTTGAGGACGTTCGCGCTAACACTCCACTTCTCATGATGTTTTGCAGGACCACTCCGCTTCTATTCGCCCAAGGCATACAATTACGTGGGAAAGGTGTTAAAATCTTCAATGCCTCAACCTCAGACGTTTCGTAAATGGTGTTCAAAAATCAATACCTCCGCCGGGTTCACTCAAGAAAGCGTGAAAACGCTGAAAAATTTGGTAAACATGGACAAAAGCAAGAAGCATTTATTTATGTTCCTTGATTTTAGACGAAATGGCCATCCGACAACACGTCGAATGGGATGGAAAGTCGTTCCAAGGGATCATTGACCTCGCCACCGGGTTAGTTTGGGACAACTTTCCAGTTGCCAAAGCGGTCAAGATTTTTCTACTGAAGGCAATCAATGGCGGCTGCCAAATCCCCATCGGGTATTTCTTTCCAAATGGGCTAAGTGCCACGGAAAGGGCAACGTTAATGAACCAAGCGCTCGATTTCATTGAATCTGAAAACCAGTCCTTGCCCGAAAGATTAGAAAGGGCCACCTCTCTGCGACGGAATTATCGAAACGAGACGACAGCAAACCTCCAATCCGTTCGATAGGCCCTCACTGACTGATACCCCGTCCTACGGGATAAACTCTTCTCACTCAGAAAGAAAAGATATGGCATTGGTTGTGAACCATACAGCCATATATTTCGAACTTTAAATATAAATTACTCTAGGTAGAGTCCTTCATACCCTAAAATTGATAGCTTTAACGAATGTATACAAGGCTTCATAGACCGGGATTGTGTCTGATGTAAGGATTGACTGATAATTGAATGGATTGGTGATTAAGTTGCTCAATTTAAGGAAGAGAATATGCCTTTGATTAGAGTAGGTCTTACATTCCATTATAGTGTGTTCGAGAGTACCTATAGTTGAGCATGCTTCACAATTGGTTGATGGGGCGATGCCCATTGAATTTAAGGCCCATTTTCACCAACAAAATTGATCTCGTTTAAAGTTGATCGTGATTAGTTGCCAATGACGACCCATATGAATTCTGATATACGTGTTTACATTGTAATCGTGATTAGTTGTTGATCGTGGTTTAAGAAGTTGGTGAAATCGGGCCTAAGTATTGTTGACTTAAACCGTGGTTGGATTTTAATCTACAGATTGTCCTAATGCAGTCTTTGGTTGAGTATTCTCCAGTGAACCATGTTTTAGTACTAATGTTGGGAAACATTCGTTTATAAAATTGTCCTTTGAGTGACGTTGTGTACGCCTGCATCCAGAGTTCAAGGTGAGGTAATGTTAACGACTTGTAAAAATCAAAGTATGAAAATGTTTAGTCAACAACTTTAGCAGTTGGGTTATGATATGAGGTTTTGGCTAGGTGATCTACTTGTTCGTTACTCGTTATACCCTTGGGTGCTGGGATCCACATAAGTGAAACGGTCTTACAGTTGTGCGCCAAGCTAGCTATTAAGTATATTATGTCCACAGTGACTTTATATGTTTTTGAGTTGATTTTTGGGTTCTGAAAGCTCTTAACAACGCCTTTATTATCACTAAGATCAACAAATCCATTTATTTATTATGGCTTAGTTCACTGAAGTACTTAAGGGCTTCTAAAATAGCAAAAAGTTCTGCGGTGTAAACAGATGTTTGAGGTTTTAAAATGAACTGTTTGCCTACCTGAAGGGTTGGATCGTATATGGCACAACCTGCACCCGATTGAGATACTGAACCATCTGTATATATTTTGTAGTGATCGGGATATAATTGTGAGACTTTAACCTCAGGTGTTTGGACCATGTGACTAGCTGAATGGGTGAACTTCAAATAATTGATTTCAATGTTTAGACAGGAAAGAAAGGATGAGTATATTGGCCCCGGTAGATTAAACATTGGTAAACGATCTAACGATAGTACTTGTTGACAAGTGTTATGAATGCTACGAAAGCTTACTGCTAATAAGGGAGCTTTCTTTTTCATCCAATATTTAGAGGAAAGATCAAGTTGGTTAAAGGTTGACAGCTTTTGGAATAGGTGAGGATAGAGACTTTTAATTTTTAGAATCATTCTATCAGATAGAATTTCTCTCCTGATGTGTAGTGGACACTCTCCCACCTCACGTAGCATCACATCAATAGGAGTCGATTTCAAGAAACCCACGCAAAGTCTGATACATTTATGTTGTATGATGTCCAGCTGATTATGTGATGATTATGTGATGCCTGGCCATAAAAAACTGCTCCGTAGTCAAATAATGAGCGAATAGTAGCTCTGTAAAAGGTCAACATAATTTTGGGGTCTGCTCCCCAGCGACAGTGACTGACTATCTGCATTACATTGATGTATTTTTCAGCCTTTGTAACAAGATGGTTGATGTGTTTGCTACCCAAAACCGATCACCCTGTATATAATAGCCCGGCTACAAAAAGGGTTTTCCCGACAGCAAGGCCCCAGCTAAAAAGGTAGAATTCACGGCTAAACTATGTTTTATCCCGATAAAATGCAAACGACAAAATAAAGAAAAGCACTTCCTGGACGTGTGATCAATAACGAAAATGTTGCTAGTGTTCACATCTGAAAATGCAATTGCACAGCAGTAAAATGAAAGGCCCACCGAAACAGGGGTTTGCACGGCAAATAAGGGATTCGCCCAGCAAATATGAGGTTTCCCCGACGACGTTTTGAAAAAAGCCGGAGACACGATATCTTCAGTGTTGGCAACGTACAAAAGTCATCAGCCACCGATATCTGTTACCCGATCAAATCTGCTCGTTACTGGGGGCAGATCTGACAGGTTGAGATCTGTCGACTAGCGAAATCTGACAGATTTCATTTATCGGTCGGGTTCGAAAGATATTTGAGATCTGTGACAGATATGGAGTTTAAAAAAAATGGAGTGAGCAAAAAGCTTTTTCACTTGAAAAAATCAGCTCATAATAATTGAAGGGGTTTGTGTATCATGAATGATAAACGCAAATTAGCCGCTTTTGCGGAAGGTGTGCTTGAGCTAAACCATATCAAATTTCAAAACGAAAACATCAAATAATTTGGGTGAAGTCGTGGGTTGCGCAGAGGAAAAATTTGGGACACATGAACTCAGTGCACCTTCTGAGAGAGAACCATCCTGAAGATTTCAAGAACTAGCTTCGCATGTGAAGATGACTTCGTCGTATTTCTACGTAAGTACCTCGAATTCCCATACATTTCTACCCATAGAGATAATATAACATGGAGGGAGTCTTGCTCCAATATGACGGCATATGAATAGGTTATAATATGACTGTCCATTAATATAAATAAATTCAAAAATGAAAACCTCCCTTTCTGGACAGTGAGTGAACTTTTTTTTAGTTGTTTCAACAAAACAAGGCGATTATTATTACATCGAAATTTGCGTTTTAGTTTTCTTGAAAATGTACTTGGACGACTCAAGGAACAGAGACAATATGAGACATATTGTAACTTTCAGAGCTCGTGTGCTAAATTTCAGGGATCTTCTTCGGTAATAAAACGCTCGGTGTCGAAATCCACTTCGAATTATGTGTTGCGTACAGTCGAATAGTGACTTTAAAAAACGAATGGCCCATAGCGGAGGCTATGCCGTAGAGCGGGTCACTCGTCTCGTGTCCTAAATCTCCCTCTATTCCCTTCTACGCATTTCTTTGGAGCGGCAATCGGAAAACCTACTCGCTTTTCGGAAATACAAACGGTGCATTCTTGTTCGCAGCCATGTGGTAGCGGCTCTTTGTATCTCACAAACGCCGCGATTCATGAAAGAACGGCTGACCCGGGCGATACTAGCCATTGTGCTCCACTGAAACCGCGTTCGTTCACCGGAGCGTCGGCCGTGCACGCCCTAACAGTTCAGAAGAGGGACGAATGATCCCATATTGAGAAGTTTAAAGGAACCGCGTCCTTTGCGAAAGCTTAGTGTAAAGCTTTTTCAAGTTCAAATAGAATGTAATTTTTCGGTTCATTCGGCCGAAGCAGGCGCAGGCGAGTTCGATCGTTCATCTTTCGTCCCACTGAGCTTTGAACTGACGCGGCTCCAGAACACGAGCGGATGCCGTGTTGCTGTTCGGACGTCAACGTATGCGGCCGAGTACCGTTCCAACGGGCGGGAAGCGACCGGCGAAGTTCTTGGTAGTTTTATAATCATTAAAAGTTTATGGAAAGCTACACTAGATCTCGGAACTCCACGAATAGGTGCAAGACGGGAAAAAGGCAAAAACCCTTGGAAGCATTGAAAAAAGCATTGGACCGTTTCATCAACTAAAGTTCATATTCTTCATGACGCGTGAAAAACGAAGTGATTCACTGAACTCAACAATTTCATTGTGCATGTGGGACGAACCGTTTGGATTCAAAATTTCAAGTTTAAAAAATTCCTCAAGATGAATACGCACGAATATCACATATTTTACGGAATTAATTAAGCAAACGGGAATGATTCCAAACAAAAGATTACAAGTTTGTTTTTTAGAGAAGTTTACGTAGTGCAGGTTATAAAAATAAGAGACACCCCGCACTTCCGCTCTTCACCCATATGGTCCGTATGCACCCCCCTCCAACACCCCTTCCCCATCAAGGTTCCCTCTATGTTTCTACCGATCTCTAGTAGGTACCTACTTGGTAACATGAACTATGGCTACAAATATGTTGGTTGCTTATAACTAGGCATCACTAACATCTACACCCCTTGAAATAGTTTTTGTTGTGAAATTATAGGATCTTATAAATTCTACGAAATTTGGTTTTCTTGTCGCTACAACTCTTATTTTTTTGTAGAGAGAATTGCTCCGAAATTGACAAAACAAGACACGGTGATGCGAAAGAGTATTCTTGCGAGAAACTCATTTGAAGATTTGAAGTTCACCACTGGGATTGCAGCTCAGACACTAGGGTACCTGATTCCAGAGACTTGTCGGGGCCATACATGAGGAACTTAAAGATGAATATATGAAGGTACTATTGCGAAAATTGCGGTAGAAATCAGTACATTGTAAGTTTAGCCCGGTAGTTCATTTTCTTTTTTCACCTTTTGACATTTAAAGTTTTTGAATAGTTGGAGAGCATCATAAAAATAATAAAATTGTAGTAAAACTTTCAATAGTTGCCAGCACTGAAGATATCGTGTCTCCGGCTTTCTTCAAAACTTCGTCGGGGAAACCTCATATTTGCTGGGCGAATCCCCTATTTGCCGTGCAAAACCCTGTTTCGGTGGGCCTATCATTTTATTGTTGTGCAATTGCATTTTCAGATGTGAACACTAGCAAAATTTTCGTTATTGATCACACGTCCAGGGCCCTATTGCACAATGTTTTATTAGCTAATAATATAGCTAATATTAGCTAATAAAACAGCTGTAATATTAGCTAATAAAACATTGTGCAATAGGGCCCAGGAGCCAGGAGGTGCTTTTCTTTATTTTGTCGTTTGCACGTATGTGTCATGGTTACGCCCGCGCGCGGTCATGCGACATGATTAAGCCTTGGTTTCCTAGAAAAGCCGTGCCATAATACACCGGTGGAAAGAAAGAAAAAAAAAAAAAAAAAAAAAAAAAAAAAAAAACTTTTAAATCACGCCAGTAGTTGCCTAAAGTACGCGACACGAAATAAGGCGGGTGTGACTCATCGACTAAAAAACCAACGTTGCGCATTATAGTCCCAAAGATGCGATGAAAAGCTCAAGTCAACACCCATAGCTGGCAACGTTGCGCTCCCATCGTTGTCACTTTGGAGAGCTGTGAGCCGGTGAGCGTTCGTAAGACCCCACCCCACATCACCACCCACAACGCCCGGAGTGGCAACAGGAGCATCTAAACCGCGGATTTCATGTGACGCTTGCGAGCTTTTTTATCTTTTCTTTCATTTATAGTATCCTTACTTTCATTATTAGTTGTTTTTTTTAGTTGTAGTTCGTTCCGTTCAGTGGATAGTTTGTAAATGCCGCGATGTTCAAGTGCGACCAGTGTGACAAAACGTTTAACCAGTCCGACTCGTTGCGACAACACCGGTACCGGAACCACCGACGGGATAAAATACCCAGTTGTGAGTTATTATTGCTACTACTGCGACTTTCAAACTAAATATAAATTCAATTTCCCCGAACATATGAAGAGATATCTCTGCAAAAGACGCAAAAGTAAAAAAGACCGTGACCCGCCGTTGAACGTTTGCAGTGTCGAAAGTTCTACAGTGACGTTAGATATTGCTTTTCCAAATTTCATCCCTGAAATTTGAAACCCGAAAACACAATCGAATTCTAAAGTGTTTTGGGGTTATTTTAGGGATAAAATGTGAAAAAGCAAGATCTACCGTCACTATAGAACTTCTTGAAGATTAAAATTAGACTTTGAAATCGAATATTGGTGTAGAAATGGAGCCAAAATTTATGTGCGAAGTTTAGGCGAGGGGGACTTGGAAGGGGTCGAGGAAACACTCCGGAAACCCCTCCTTAAGAAAATAATAATAATAAAATGTGTGAAAGTAGACCTGCTCGCAAGCGTGACATGAAATCCGCGGTCTAGATGCTCCTAGTGGCAACAGGGCATGGGAGGGCCGATGAGTCACACCCGCCTTATTTCGTGTCGCGTACTTTAGAGAGTAAAGTTCGGTCATGTTGACAGCGGCACCGCTTCGAATGAGACGGCCGTTCGTGACAGTGATGAACTGTTCATCAACGGTTTTTGACGGTGACGGTGAACGTTTTTTGTTTACAATGAGCGTGAAAACTACCTGGACGCTAGACGGTGACGAAATCATAAATAATACTGCCCGAAAACGACTCTGTTCTGATGTTAAAACAAAATACTACCAAATAGTTGAAACTACAAGGAAAAAACGTTCATCACCACCGCCGCGATGGAAGCGGTGCCGCTTTCTGTTTACCGCTATCTACGCAACTTATGGCTTGATTTAAAGGGGAAATTTTCTACCGTAATGTTACAGCACCGCTCTTCTAGGAAACCAAAGCTTTAGAATAATTGAATCGATAAATAAACAGTTTTGGATTTGTTCGATTTGAGTAAACTTGGAGTTTTTATTGGAAAGAACGAAAGAAGTGAACGAAGAAGAGAATGATTGGATGGGCGACGTGAACTACGTTAGGTAACACCAATCACTAAAAAAATAAAAATGAAGGGTTTCTCATTTCACGCGAACGACAAATAATGTTGAAAATTTAGGGTAGATATTCTTATCTGTTTACCCCTTTTACTTTCGAAATTCGCCAATCAAACTTTAGTATGTCTTCATTAATAATTAAAGTAAAAATAAAAAAATAATTATTTAATAAAAATCACAACTTTTCCTCGAACAATTAACAGAAAAAAGAACCCAGACACTAAAACCGCGTGCGGGAAACCGCCCCAGTTTGTCATTGCTCAGACGGGCCCTTGCTCTCCTCTAGAAAAGGCACCGCTCGACCGCCGCGGGAAGAAAAAACCCGCTGGCATGTCGCGGGAAAAAAAATACTGTGGAGCGGCAAAAAACCGCAGCTAGGCGTGGTTTCTTCAGTATGTCATCTCTCATCGAAACTCTACTGTTTGCGGCAAACCGCCCAGAGTCATAGGCCTTACAACACTTTCGAGATGTGAACAGACGATATTTGTCTGAATAGTTGTGGAGGAGGGCCTTGTTGGTGCTGTCGTAGACCGTTGAGGAAGAGCCATAGCTTCTCTAGGTCGACTATCAAGCTTCTTACGAAGAGCAATTAGCTTCTGTTGCTTGGAGATGGGTCTGCAGTGAACGGCATCGTTGAACGCAGAAATGAACTCGGCGAACATTGTTAACTGGCTATTGAAAACTGGAATCTTGTCCATTTTCCTAGCTCCATAATAGGAGGCTGAGCGTAGATCCATGGAAATTGCTTTGTCGATCGCAGGACTAGGGATTCTGCCCGTCCACTCCAGTTGTTATACCGACCTCGTAAATGGTGATGTGGGGGTGATATTTGTGCAATGACAAAGTTATAGTACTTAGTCTATCAGTTCATCATCCGTGATTAATTTTTGCGTGTAGAAAGTACCTGCGGAGATTCCTATCTTGCCAGCACCACTGCTTCGCGCAGTCAGTGAGTCGTTCGAATCTTTCTTCCCCAGCATTGCAGGTTAGGCCCACGCCAAACACAGCCAATGTGAATAGGAGTGTTCCGTTCATACAAAGATGGTTCTAGGATGACATTTTAGGACTAAAACGGTTTTATTAGAGTAAACTAAAATTTTGGGAGATAGCGCTTCAAATGCAATTTCTTTGAAATCAAAAACAGACGTTTCAGTTGTTCGAAAAGCACCAAAGCGCACGTTTGTAGGGGATGGAGTATGAACTGGCAACTCGGATTGTTGATCGTTCGGGAACGGTGTTATGGAGCGGTTCAGAGGACTTTTTTCCGTGGGATTGTCAATCACTGACTGTAGTGGGACTTGTCTGTGCGAAGGCTTCCACGACCGAAAAAGATGGAAAGGACTGACCTGGAAGGGTGATTTCCGAATCACGAGGTTGTCAATTTGCCGGAATCTCTTGACTTCTGCTCCTCGTGACGATGGGAGAACGTTGAGGCATGGTTCCCGGGTTTCGACTCATAACAGAAACGCCTTGGATTCGTTCGAATCAACAGTTCTCTTTTGTTATTTTTTTCTGGGAACATTATGTAATGGTCCGGAGTTGAAACACATGAGTCATTGCAAAAAATCGCCCTGTTCTACATTTTTTGTATGTTGTTTGTACAAGTACTATATTGGTGTACAACCAAGTTTGCAGCTTCGAAGGTTGGAGCTTTCTTCGTGGTGAATATAGTGAATAAGAAACTTAATGAAAAATGTAAAAATAAGGTCTTATTGGAGGAGATCCAGCAACTCTTTGGCCTGTGCCTGAAGCAGAATTACTGTCAGTTTGAGCACAAATTTTATGAGCAAAAGAATGGGCTAGCGATGGGTTCTCCCCTCTCACCATTAAGTGCGGAATTATTCATGGACGATTTTGAGAAGAGTTTCATAATGAATGAATCGAATCCATTTAGAGAGAATATTCGTTTCTATTGCCGATACGTGGATGACACACTCTTGGTTTGGGAGGGCGAGGACGAGTTATTTTCCAAGTTCGTGGAATATCTGAACTCAAGGAAAACGTGCATACAATTCACCTCGGAGAAGGAATCTGTAACGAGGAGCATAAACTTTTTGGACCTCACTTTAACACGCACTGAGGAAAGCATAAAGTTTCAGATATATCGTAAACCCACGGCGACGGACATAATCATACCATCGGACTCAAATCACCATCCGAGGCATAAAATGGCGGCCCTCCGTAGTTTTGTGCATCGTCTCCTTACCGTACCCTTGGATAACAATGCGTATTTAAAGGAACTACAAGTTATCTATCACATAGCTAATGTGAATGGTTTCTCGAAATCCTGTGTTGACAGATTGATAAGAAACAAGAAGAGACAACTGCTGCTTAGACAATGTTTCCCGGCTTCCTTTCAAGCAGAAAGGAGGAAAGAAGAGGTAGCAGGCCCGTGGATTTGTCTTCCGTATCTTGGACAGGCATCACTTGGTTTGGAGAGGATCCTACGGAAAAGAGGTTACAAGATAGCCTTTAAGAGTGTTGATGCCGTGAAGGAGCTTGTAGGTAACGGAAAAGACAAAGTTAAAATGGTGGACAAAAGCGGTATATATAAATTGACGTGTGGGAAATGTGAATTAGCTACGTATTGTGGACGTACTGGTCGAAAATTTCGTACGCGTTTTCGTGAGCATTTATCGAGGTCGGATTCTGCCTTTAAGGTTCATGTGGGTGAGTGCGGTGCAGAGGGTTCAGAGCACACAGCCCAGGTTCTTGCGGTTGAGCAGTATGGGAGGCGGATGGAGGCATTGGAGGGTTTATTTATTTCAAGGGAGTTGCTGGATAATCCTCACTGTCTAAACGAGAGGATCGAAGGGGTTTCCTCCCCATTCAACTTGTTATTTAATACGCTTATCTCTTCTAGTCGTAGTAGTAAGAAAATCCCACTCAGTCAAATCAGTTAGCTGGAGAAGGTGTTGACAAGCCGATACATGGTGAAGCCTAATGTTATAATTGACAAAGTCATTTTTCTGATGTTTTTATTTTAAGGTAACTAATCTAGTCATTCATTGTTTCCTTGTGCTTTCATCATTGTTTGTTTAACCAACGTATCGTGTGTTTTTCTTTATTGATATGTAGTGCTGATGATGATCCGGTGGATCGAAAACCGGTTACACTAAATTAAATAAGTAAAGTACCGTGGAGATTACTATTTTATTCGAGCTTTAATCCTAGCTGAAGAAAACTCCACAACATCGAGGACATCCAAAGAAATGAATCCACTTATCTTTGGTTATGGGGATTGGTCCTCTGTGGAGAAGTGGGAAGTCCTGTGGAAAGACGTTTTTCGGTCGTCGTGGTAACTCTTGAAAACTGCTATCAAAGTGGAGTTTGTACATGATTTTTCCATCCGGCAAGTACTGGAGCCATCGAATGTCGGTAACGAAGGGGTCATCTTTTTTATTTCCAGGGCGAATGGATTCATATCTCATTTTACTTTTTTCGGAGAAATCGTGGAAGTAGTCATGATGCAACAGAACTGCTCGATAGGGGAAGGGTTCGCGCCTTGCTTCTTTGGTTACTGTGACGAGTTCGTGGGGTAAGAAGGCTTCTTTTTTTGCGAGTAGACGTTCGATTGTCGCGTGTACGCTATCGACCTCCATCTGCGTGTGGCCCTTCTCCAAAAATTGTTGGTTCACGACAACGTTTCTTCTCATACTTAAATTCAGTAGGGCATTCGACAAAACAGCGTTACGGTTTTGATTGCTGCAACCATCACTGAAAACCACAACTTCCTTGAGCCCATCGTTGAGCAGCGTCTCGATATTTTGGACCAAAATTGTTGCCGAATTTATTTAGAAACATCGTCTGGCAGACGGGAACAAGCCGTATTCCAACTTTGAGGTGATAGATGTATGAAACGGTCCTGTTCTTCGTCTTCTTTTCGCTATCCTGTGCACCATCTTTCATCTTAGTTCTTCGATTGGGCTCATCGGTCACGACCAGTGAAGACAAGAACATTTTCTTCTGATTCCAATCCATCTCCTTCCAAAAGGTGTGAAAGAGTTTTCCTCGTTGCTCCTCGGTAATTGAAAGGCACTTTCGTTTAAATTGGAATTTGAGGCATCCACTGCAGGATGGTTTCATGGTACGGGCATCTTTTTCAACATCTTGAATGATCTTTTTGGTACTATTTTTATCCTTGCGTCGAAAGCCAACGTACTTCTCCCCACAAAGCCTTTTTTGCTTGGCATCCTTTCGCGTCCACTGATCCTGAACCACTGCATGTTTCCTCTTGCGATTACGCTTTGGCTTTTTCCCAATGGCAACGCCATCTTCAAAGTGGAACAGGCCACTGTCAGCGTTTGAAGAGAGTTCTACTTGTACGTCACCTTGTTCTTGGACAGAGTTTTGAGGCTCGGTGATGATTATTTCATTATCTAAGGCTGGGTTATGTTCGCTGCCATCACCTGCAACAGATGGCTCTACACTCTCTTGCTGCAATCCTTGAACGTCTAGATCTAGGTCTTGGTCATCAGTCCTCACCACAAGGGATGGCTCGAGACTCTCCGTATCTGGTGTCAGAACGCTAAGCTCCTCGGTCCGAAAATCAGGATGCTCAAAAGAGCTCGAGGGCATCACAGACGGAGCAAGATCATTGCTCGCAATCATGTGTCCATCAGGTGTTAAATCAAGGATGATAGGAGAGGTAATTATCAGCGATTTCTGCTCAGAGGGTGGATCAAGGCCAAGGGATTCAGTGTTTTATGGCTCTCTTCTTGCTTTCTTTGACTCAATTTTGTGGCCCTTCGCTTTCATCACTTCCACCAGTTCGTCCAAATTCATCAGGTCGTCGCTTCCGCAATTGGAATGCTGCAACAACGAAAAACTCATTAGCTGTTTATTAATACTAAAACGACCTGGAATTGAGTTGTCAAATTCCTGACTGAATTCCTATAAATTGAAACCAATCCTACGTAAATTATTATCACTTGAAACACAAACATCACTGTTCAAAAAATTACTCCAACATGGCATAAGTAACAATTTGATCGAGAGCAACATAGCATAAGTTCAAGGCGAATGATTTGGGAACAGTGGAGTAATAATTCTTGCCTTCAATGTTGGTCCGACGCAATGATTCAAGTGATACATAGATAAGGATGGTTTAGGAAGAAGAGTGTAACAAAAAAAGTGTCATGAAAGTATTTGAAAAAGCTTTAAAAGGAGGAGAACTCACCTCACTATCCTCTTCCCACGTGGTGTCCATTGTGAAGTGTGGAGTTGTGCCGTGTTAGCTTAAGACTTCCTCTATGCTATGTTAACATTACTGTCGATTGCAGCGAAACGAACGGATGGATCGTGAAACTGACTTCACCATTCGATCCGGCGGGAAAACTTACTGCTAGAATCGTTTCTAACTCAAAACGGTCAAAAATCGACTTATGTCATGTTGCAGCTTAAGCGACGATTTTCTCTCATCCATCAACCACACATACGTTTTTGTTTATTATCCGTGTGACTTGTTCGGGCTTGTGATTGTTTTATTCAAGGCAATTTTTTCATTCAGTCCATAAAAAAGGTAAGACATTTCATCAGCGAACAATTACATCTATGAGTTGAACGCACGTGGTTTTATTAAACTTATACTTCTTCTCCTTCTTCTTTCCTTCGGGAACTAATACAACCTTGTAGGTGTGCAGTTTTTTTTATTTCGTATGCATTTCTTTTTTCTTTCTGTTTTTAGGTGTTGTTGTTTGTGCAGTTCACGGTGCTGAAGAGGGGCTACAGTTTTGTGCCCGAAATGCATACGAAATAAAAAATCGGCCTACAAGGTTGTATTAGTTCCCTAAGGAAAGAAGGAGGAGAGGAGGTGTACGGAGAAACAACCTGGGAAAAAAGGAGTTGTGAATTTATTAAACTTATATTTGTCCCTTTACAGGTCATTATGACCCAAGTGGGATTTGAAAATGCTGATCGGAATAATCTGCCGACCATTACAAACTGGGAGATTTGCGAATATATTTCCGCCGTTTTCAAGAACTCTACAGAAGTTAAAAACTCCAAGTTGCAGAGGTACGTTTAGCAGTGTAAGCTAATAAATGGGGCATCTCAGTGGAGCCCCCTCCTAATTTTTCCTTCCAGTGTCAAGTGGGGAAGCTGGAACTTCCGGGCCAGAAGGAGCTGGCCGGCTCAGTCTCAACTCAGTACCCTCCTCACTGCTCCCGAGGAATAAAAGGTAAGCGTCATCTCATCTTTTTTTGCACTGGGAAGGCACGGGAGGAAATTCTCGCGTTTCATGACCAGATTCTCAGACGGTGCGTCGCCTAACGCTACATGTCTTCCCGTCTGAGAATCGGTACCTACCCACATAATGATATAATTTTTGTCAAGCATCTAGTTATAGGAATTCTTCGTCTGTTTCTTCTTAATAGTTGTTGATATCCAACAAGTGTTTTAGTGCATTTCATTCTGAAAAATGCACTATTGGTCTCGTCGTGATGGTGGCAAACATGGGTCATGTCATGTTTTTTTCACGTTTCAGAACCTCTAGAACACGAATTCAGTGGTCTCCAGGATTCATATACTGTATATATATATAGATTTATTTATAATATTATGGCCGTTTTCTTGTTAGCACGATAACTCTCGAAGAAATTAGTTTAGCGGAACGCGCTTTGGCACAAAAATCAGTAGTCATAAGACACCGGTCGGTATTGCATTTGGGCCAAATCGGTCAAGGTGGAGGGGGGGAAAACAGGGCTTGAATTCGTCAAAAAATCACTAAAAATCACCAGTTGATTCTAGAAGCATCATATTCGGTACGTATACTCCATGTTGGAGTAGGTTTTGATTCCCATTTTAATTTTTTGAAAAAGTCGAAGGGGAGGGGGTGTTGTCCCCGGGGTGGAAGTAAGTGTGTGGTCTTGTTTGCACGATAACTCTTGAAGAAATCAATATAGCGGAACGCGCTTTGGCACAAAAATCAGTAGTCATAAGACCCCGGTCGGTATTGCATTTGGGCCAAATCGGTCGATGTGGAGGGGGGAAAGTAGGGGTTGAAATGGTCAAAAAATCACTATAAATCACCAGTTGATTCTAGAAGCATCATATTCGGTACGTATACTCCATGTTGGAGTAGGTTTTGATTCCCATTTTAATTTTTTGAAAAAGTCGAAGGGGAGGGGGTGTTGCCCCCGGAGTGGAAGTAAGTGTGTGGTCTTTTTAGCACGATAACTCTCGAAGAAATCAATTTAGCGGAACGCGCTTTGGCACAAAAATCAGTAGTCGTAAGACCCCGGTCGGTATTGCATTTGGGCCAAATCGGTCAAAGTGGGGGGGGGGGGTAATAGGGGTTGAAATGGTCAAAAAATCACTACAATTCACCAGTTTATTCTACAAGCATCATATTCAGTACGGATACTCCATGTTAGAGAGTAGCCTTTGATTCCAATTTTAATTTTTCGAAAAAGTCAAGGTGGTGGGGGTGGTCCTTCCGGTGTGGAAGTGTAAAAATAGCGTTGAACTTCACTAGTTCATCTTAGCGCTCTAAAATTCGACTCAATAATTTAATGTAACGAAAGCCCTGGGTCCCATTGAGATTTATCGAAAACTTTGATGGGGGAGGGTGAAATGGGGGATGAAATTTCAAAAAGAAAAGCTTAAATTCACACGTTTAGGTATTATAAAATACGGCACAAAAATTTAATATTACAAAGCCCTTGGAAAACTACCGAAACTTTTCGACATTTTGAAGAGAGGGTGGTGAAAATAGAGGAAGAAGTTCGGCTTAATGAAACAAATAATGGTATCAAAATTATTACTTCTGGGACGGCTTAGGATATCCGTACACATAATGAAATGCACTCTTTCCGACCGCCAGCTGCCGGAACGAAATTTTTTATTTTCATGCGAACTGTACCTACATGTATACGAAGTGAGTTTCACGTTCCAATGTTTCCTATCTTTTTTTACAGGTTAGCAGTAATGGCTTCTTCTCGTAAAGCTCTTTATCGAATAGATGATCCCGGGTTTCAAGATATCTTGAGAAATATACTCGACGATGCAATCGATGAAAAAGATGAATGTTCCGAACGTTGATGACGTTGATGCTGTCGACATTTTCATAATACAGTGGGTACCGCTTAATGTGATCAAATTGGGGATTCCAGTCTTGATCACATTACGCGGTTGATCACAATACACAAAACAAGTTTGCCGAGTAAGAAAATTGTATTTACATATGTATACAACCGGATGTACAGCGTCGTCATTTCAAATTTCATCACGAAAACTTTTCATGCAAAAAAGTCTGTTAATTTGGTTTGAACATTTTTATTACATTGACTTGCAATGATCAGTTTGTGGTTGATTTTAACTCTGGAAACTCTCTTCATCCCCGAATGAGGAAGTAACATAAAAAAAAAAAAAATCGCTGGAGACATTTTTTTTTCTAAAGAAAATGATAAATATGACCAGGAATTGAATATTAGTGCGTAAATGATTGATTTCGATTTATAGCGAAATAATGAAACTTGCCAATTTTTTTTGTTACCTTACACGGCCGGTCTGTGACTCGTGACGTAACTAAAGGGTCGTGACCCCTCCCAACCCTCCGCATCGTGGCTGTTATCATGTGTTGCCCCTTCTTGACCATCCCCTTTCTCTAAAGTCCTATTGTTTGATTTGTGGGAAGCCATTGTGAAGGTTATGCGAAGGCTGTTATTGCGTCATCAGTCTATCTAGCCTATTTCAAATGGGTCCCGCAACCCAATAGTTTTAAAAATTAATACAAAAATATAGGGCCTGATTTTATGTGAACGGATCGTGTTTTCATGAGTTTTGGTAACCATGCTATCATAACGGCATGGTTTTGGAAAATGTGTTACTTCCTCATTCTTGAAGAGCTCTCTTGATGGTTTCAAGGGCGGCCGATATTTCACTGGACGTTGGAGGTTTGGGCGTTTCCTCTTCGACTTCTTCTTCGTCGCTTTCCACGGTGTTTGTTGCTGAAACCTCGTTGACAATTTCAGCGTCAGAAAGCACGCCGTACGTAGGAAGGTCAGCATCAATGTCCACCCATTGTTCAATGATGGGGTCGTCGGGTTCATCAGCGTCAGCAGTCATTTCGTCATCCAAGATGAACCCAGCATTACGGAAACAGTTGCGGATAGTAAGGGGGGTTACTTGTTCCCAGGATTCAGCAATCATATGCATGGCTTCCAGGACGTTAACTTTTTTTGCAATATCGCCGGTCTTAATTCCGTTGTCCACTCCCTCAGACACTAAAAAGCGCATTTTCTGTCTATAGTGGGCCTTAACTGCTCTAATGATGCCCTGATCAAGAGGTTGAATGATACTCGTGGTGTTGGCTGGGAGAAAGACGCACTTGATGTTTTTTAATTCGAGGGGCGGGTGAGCAGTGCAGTTGCCCATTACTACGGCGATTTTTCGTTTAAGTTTCCGGTCCCATTTTGTCAAGAAATCCGTGAAAATGGAGCTGGTCATCCAGGCGTTGGAGTTTGCGGTGTAGTCAACGGGAAAATTTTAGACGCCTTTGAAACAGCGGGGTTTCAGGCTTTTTCCAATGATTAATGACCGAATTTTATCATTACCTGTCATATTGCACCCGAACAGGACAGTTAGTCTCTGCATTTGTCGTTTACCCCCACTCACAGCAGTTCCTTTCATTTCAAACGTTGAATCTGGGAATGCTCTAAAGTACAGCCCACTTTCATCGATGTTGTAGACGTCATCAGCAGCGAAGTCGCTCAGCAATCCAGGAAGAACGTCTTTAATCCATTCAACAGCACTGTCACAATTTGCGTCCTGCTTTTCCCCATGGCACCTCTTGAATGTAATGTTTTCCCTCCTTTTCCACCTGGTCAGCCAGCCAATCGATGGTGTGAAGTCGGTAACACCCAGATCCTCAGCGAATTTCGAAGCCTTGTGCATTTACATTGCATTGTCGATAGGTACGTTCAATGTTCTTGCCTGCTTGAACGATCTATTTTTATTAGTAATTATTGAGAGCATCTGAGCTCATTTCCCATGGAAATGTATTAGAAGGGTGGATAAGAATGGCTTTATTGGCCATGTTCCAATTATCTTCATTAAAGGTCATGCCTTGAACGGTACGATCTTCTGATTCGTGAAACTGAGTTGGGTCGCCTAAATCAATCTCATCTTCTTGAGTGTTTATATAGTTTAAGAAACCAAATAAACTGGGAAGGTGTGGGAGAGTATGGAGAAACGGAAATTGTGCATTGTGTTCATCAATCTAAACTCAGTTTTATTAGTGTAAAAGTCAGGGATATAAGGGCAAACCTGGGAGTAGTTCTTGTTTTCTGGCTCGCTTGCTGCGAGATTCGTAAACAAAGGGACGAGAGGTCCTGCTATTGAGAGTCTAGAGTAGGGAATTGTATCTTCAATGAGATCTAAAAATTCCTTCTGTTCTTTGGAAGTAATTCCGCAGACTTCTGCTGCTCTAAGACTTTGGATGTAGAACAGGATCCCATAGTAAATCCTTGAAAGAATTGGGTGCCATGGGTTCTCTGGTATATTGAAAGCTTGATTATCACCAATTAATTTGTCCATACTATTTACGGTATAGTTCATGAGGGCGCAATCTGGGATATATCTACTAGTTTCATGTCATCGTAAGTTTTTAAAAAGAGTTCTAACGTAAGGTTGTAGTAATATGTAATTAGGGTTGACGCTAATTTCATTTAGTTTAATCTTTGAAACGTCTGTCTCTGGGGGAGCTGAGATCTTCTGATCAACTACAGCTTCTGTCTTCGACTGGCTACTAACATTTGTGTCTAATTTCTGTGGGACGAGTTCTGGTTTGGTGCCAGGATTAGTCTCCTTGATTTTCTCTGCATTTGCAGAGGGGGTAGGGGGTTCGGACATGGTTAAATTGTCTAGTCCTAAAAAGGACTCAAAAACAATCGGAAGGGACAAAAAGATCTCCAAGTTTTTCAAGATGAATCTCTCAAAAATAAATCGCTTTGAAAACTTTGATAAATCACTTCGATCAAGTCGAACGGGCTGTATAGAATTTTATAATCGCTATTCTGCTTCAAGAATGATAAGTCAGCTCGGACTAGATTTTTTTCACGATCACCATACTTCCATTCCTGTAGGAAACATGGAAGTACAAAGCAATGGAACACACCTATATTCTTACTCTTGTAAAGGAAGCGTTTGCGAAGAACAGAGCGTACAAATTATTTCCTTACTTTTTAGGCAACAAGAAGACAAGAACTTCATCTGTTCTGGAGAAGTTGAAAAGGAAAGATATCGTAAACGATCTGCTGGAAACTCAAAGATGTGGAGTTATTTTTTATTTCATTCTTCATTACATTTTTGGAAATCTTTCGCCGCTGAAACAAGCATCCTCGTGTTACGCGAGAGCAAGTGAGGCTCGTTCAAATGTGTATTCGAATATTTATTATAATTTATAATATTTTTTAATATTCTAATATTTATTCAAATTTTTATTATTTTCTTTCTCGAAAAATAGCAATAATAAAGCAATATTCACTGTGTTGATGTCATTTGTCGAAAATGGTTCGAACTAAGTGACGCTGACCCATAAAATTCCCTACTTTGAAAATTCATATCAATTTAAATTTTCGTTGATGTTGAAAAAAAAAAAATGCGCCAACCTTTTTCTATTTTTATTAACATTAAGGAAAAAATGTTTCCAAAATATGTGCAAGTGGCTCATTAGTGAAACACGAGAAAGACCTCCAAATTATTCCGCCGAAGAAATTCAGCAAGCAGAGGATGTCAATGTTTCATTGGAAGTACCCGAAACTTATCTTGGTGGAGACGACTTCGAATGGCATTCCTCTGAGCCATTCCAAGTCGAGTTAGAACTTCTAATGAGAACATTTTGCGTGGCCTTCCTGGAATAAAGGGACCAGCTCTTGCCTTGGGAATCAGCCCTTCTCCTCTGGGAGTATGGAGTTTATTGATTGACAGGAGAATGGTTGAAGAGATTTCCATGTGGACCAACCAAAAGCTCGAAAAGACGCGTCAAAAAATATCGCAAATCAACGCAGGAAGAGAGATTTGCTTGGGAGATACAATAACACCGATGTTCACGAAATAAATGCGCTCATCGCCAATTTACAAAGAAGCCAATGAAGATGCGGTACCTTTATTTTCAGCTGGGACTTCAGGACCATTTCGGGCAGTCATGTCATGCAGGCGTTTCAAGATTCTTACAACTTCCCTTCGATTCGACAACTCTTGACACAAGATACACCCGAAAGGCAAATGACGCCGCCGCCGCAGGCTTTTCCAGCTCTTCATCGATAATTGCAAAGCTCCCATATCATTGAGCGAATACGTATGTATTGACGAAATGCTGGTCCCGTTCAGGGAAAATGTGCTTTCAGGGTTTACATGCCCAATAAGCCAGCTGTTACGACAAAAATAAATATTTGTAAACAAAACACTTCCACCACGGCAACCGTCAACAAACCTCCGGAGGAGGAAGAAGAAAATAAACTTCATCGAACAACGCGCCTACACTCCAAGCGGCAGACTAGAGAAGATCCAAGCAATCACGCTAATCACAGCCTCCGAGCGGAAAACAACTGATATCTTGTATCTTTTGTAAATATTCAATTCATGCTCTGTACATATAACAAGTTTCTAATTAACATCAAGTATGTAATATGCATTTGACGAATGTATGTAAGTCTTCTCATACGATTGAGCGTAAGTAATTGTAATGACAACCCCCCAAACTGCTCAAATAAATCAGACTTTTTTCTCCCAAAACGTCTCACTTCTTTCTTCCAATTGCCCTTGTACTCAGTGGACTGATCTCCCCGGTGCTTCCTTTCTTCCACCTTTTACAGCACCTGATCGGCTGATCCCGCTCAGTGCTTCCAAACCTACTTGTCCGAGAGTAAAGGCTGATCCCTTCATTCTCACACCCGTCCTAGAACCCGGAGTGGAAGCTTGATCTCTTCTCTCCGGTACTCCTCGACCATTCCGAACCTATTACCCGTTCTCCCGGAACTAGTGTAATTCGGCTGATCCCGGTCCACTAGTCTTCCTACCTCTCCCGGTGGACACGTCTTTTTCGAGTCGAGGCCTTCTGAGCTGGGAAACAATACCTACAATCCTCGACACCAGCGAAATACGGCTTGAAAATCCAGGGAATGACTGATGCCAAAACGTCGTACTTCTATGATGGCTATATTAACTCAGGCAAAGATTCAGATAGCTTTGGGCTAACTTCATCAGAAAGAGAATTGAAAGTGCCCATTCAAATTGTACTACGTTTGACGAAGTCCATAAAGAATAGTAGAAGGAACGTCACTACTGACAACTACTATACATCCGTCGAACTTTGCAAGGAGTTGACAAAACGTGGGATCACTCTGGTCGGCACGCTGAAAAAAAAAGGAAATTCCCCCAGAATTCCGGTCTTCACGAAAAAGATCTGTTAGAAGCACGATTTTTGGATTTAGCGGGCAACATGACTCTCGTTTCCCACGTGCCAAAAAAGGGCAAGGCTGTCTTGCTTTTATCAACCATGCACCGCGACAAATCTATTGACGAGGAGACTCACAAGCCAGAAGTTATAGTGTTCTACAATAAAACCAAAGGGGGAGTAGACTCAGTGGATCAAAAATGCTCCAAGTACTGTTCATTACGGAAATCTTATTGGGGACACAAATCGGAGTGGCTGACATCTGGTGTTATCAGTGTAAAGCTCCAGGAAGCATATAAGACATGATAAATCATTCAGAATGTCGTGATTGTTTGGCATAGAAGGCATACCGTGCGCGATAATATGGTAAGATGATTTGTAAGTATTACTCACTGAATAAGCGTATGACCGTTCATAATTGTTAAAACCAATTATTTCTTAATCTTGTTAACTACTCCATCAGCCATTTCTATAGTCCTTCCAGAATAAGGTCGATTTACCGAGTATTACTCGTTTCCATACTCTATTATCCACTACTCGAAATGATTTATTTCAGATGGGCTTGGATGTTGTTAATCTGCCTGAGATTATCCGCTGCATTGGCGATTTCCAGCGACCATTGATTGAGGGATCTGTTGTTCACAAAGCGAAACATGTTGAGTGTGACGTTGTTGGAGAAGATGAATATTCCCTTGAATTTAGCCTAATGCCTTCCCACGTTTATCTTGGGAAGCCAACCTCATTTTCGAATACAAAAAAAATTCGTTGAAATTGTCGGTGTGATGATAGTGACAAGTGACAGGTGCAATTAAAAAATGCACGTGCACCTAGGCACGTGAGGAAGTTTTTATTTCAACTTTTTTGTACATAGGTACATTTACATTACAGTTGTGCGAGCCAGTTTTAGGAACATGGAGCACGTAAGACATGATGCAGTGTCACCATCCAGTGATAGGCCCTGTCAGGGAAGTGCAAACATGATTTTTTCTGTACTTTTGATTCTCCTGAATAGGGCCCGTATTCATATTACACATTTCTTAAACTTAAATTTCCGACAGTGAGGGGTCGAAACAGATAATTTTTTCCACACTATCTCTCTGAAAAGGCACACTTCTCGGATTTCACCCTTTTGAAAGAAAAATTTCCAGGGTGTTAGCTCATTTGTAAAGAGCAATTCATCTCCTTGAAAAAAATTAATGGATTGCAAAGCCCAAATTTCCCAACCAACATTGGGACCAAAAACCAAATTTCACGGTTTTTACCCACTCAAAAGGCCAATTACGAAGGATTGACTCCCTATAAGCCAATTTTGCGGGATTGGCTCGTGAAATAATCCAATGTAATTGGTTTGGTTTGTGAACGTCAAAAATGAAATTCTTGGATTTGGGCTGTTTCACGGTTAAAATCTCGAGGATTTGACACTTACTGAATATAATTTCACCATGGTTTTGGCTGATTGAAGGACTAATAATTTCGCTCCCTGGAAAAAAAAAAAAAAACCTGTCGGATTGGCTTTGCCAATACCCAAATTTCACGAATCATGCTCGTCAGGAATCACTATTTTGCGCGGTTGGCTCCCTAAAAAAGGCCGTCTGTGATACAGCTATATGTGTCACATGGTTAGAATAATTGAATTGATAAATAAACAGTTTTGGATTTGTTCGATTTGAATAAACTTGAAGTTTTTATTGCAAACTCTAGTTGAGTTGTGTTACATGCAGTAGAAGGAGTCAGTTGCTGATGAGGGGGTCACAGTTGTGCCCGAAGTGCATTCGACTATTAAAGGAGACTGCAAAGTAATTGGTTGTAGTTAGTTCTTAAAGTTTGGAGAGGAGCATGTTGAAGATTACTTCTCTCGCTATCTTAACGTAGAATGTGTCAGTACAGATTTGACGACACGACAAGTCACATCTGTATTGAAACAAATGTTTGCAACTTTCGGAATCCCAGGAACTCTTAGGTGTGACTGTGCGTCCAACTTGACGTCCTACGAAATTCGATCTTTCGCAAAGGATGTCGGAATGTCGATAATTACTAGCTCACCGAAGTACCCTGAAAGTAATGGCTTTGCTGAAGCAATGGTCAAAATAGCAAAGAACATCCTTCGGAATTAGATTTGTTCACGGGACTTCTAACATACCGCACCACTCCCAACCGGGCTCCCCCACCCCACCCAGCCCTGCAGAGCTGTTAATGGGACGAAAGTTATGAAGAACTCTTCCTTTGAGAACCCGGAACTTCTCGAGCCCAAGTGGCCAAATTTAGACAACCTTCGCAAAATGGATGTAAATAATAAGGTCAAGCAAGCTTATTGGTATAATATGAGTAAAAAAACTCGTGAACTCAGAGAATTACAAGAAGGAGAGCAAGTTTACATTCGGGACCTAGGACAACATGGAATCATTAAAAATAAAATAGAAGGCGTTCCACGGAGGTTGAGGTGATTGTTGGAGAAAGAAGGTATCAAAGAAATCGAAAGGCTTTAGTCGGATCTAAAAGACCAGTTAATCACGAAAAATCGCGGAAACAAAGATATCTATGGCCACTTTTAGAAGACAACGCACGAAATTGGAAAGAAACGAGAAGAAGATCATCCGTAAGCGTTCCTACCGACGAGCTACCTGAAATGTGTGAAAGGAGTCGTTCAAGTGAAGTGGACGAGAAATTCAGAGAAGCTACGCCGGATAAGTTGAGGCGTTCTCAAAGAATAAGACGTCCTCCAAATCGACTGGCATATCCTTGAGCTCGTGTCAATGAAGGGAGGGAGGATGTGATACAGCTATATGTCACAGGGTTAGAATGATTGAATTGCTAAATAATGAGTTTTGGATTTGTTCGATTTGAATAAACTTGGAGTTTTTATTGCAAACTTGAAACACCGTCTAATGGATTTTACACGTTTAAATTCAAAGGAGGGGTGTAGGCTAATTTTGAAGTTCTATTACGCCGATCCGGCTATCTTAAAATATTTGACCGTTTTTAAAAGACTGACCACCGGTACTTGACCGCTCTCCCATGGATACATAAAAAAACCTGAAATTTTGTTCAAGTGTTACTTCCAAACAGACTTATTGTTTTTCTGTCCAAGGTTTGCCCCAAAGGTCTGCAGGGACCAGGAGCCCCCTGGGAAGAGAGGAAGTGGAAGACATTTGTTAAATGCACCTGAACTCATCGAATTCCTCGTTCAAGATGCTGGAGAAATATTTTTTCTTTCTCCTGCACAGGTGTACCCAGAAAGAAATGAAATTTTATGAGGAGAACGTCGTATTAACCTAAGCGATGCGGTAGGGATTGCTCTAAAAACCAGTCAATGCTTTTCAGGCCTCAACCACAGAATGATTCAAAAGTAGCCGACTTCGAATTTCAGCGAGCAACGCATATAATTTGTATACCTTCGCAGGCTACGCCCGTGGAAGCAGGAACTGTCCCCTTTTCTAGCCAAGGCTTCTTAGAATAAATACTCTTCTGAAGATAGGGAAACACGTTTCTGGTTATTTAAAAAAAACATTGATTTACTTCCAATTAAGCAAGTTGGAAATGTTCGGAGGAAACCCGCACGAATTTCGACACTTCTTTCCCGATCCTTAATTTTATTTTTCCTGGTTTTGCCATAATTTTTTCAGGTGGTAAACAATGGAAAGAAACATTGCGGGTCCGCTCGTTATTTGGACATTGAGGGACACAACACACGAAGTGGGTTTTTGGGGGCTCCCTCTAAGCGCGGATAATTGTGGTCCACTTCCACACCCGCCAACACTCTATCCGTTCAATCTATAAATTAATTACATAAATTGAGAACTGAGCTAAATTACCATGCCAAACTATTGCCTTATCAACTGTTTATATGCCTTTCAGACGACATTTAGAAACGATCGTACCGCTCTCAAAAATTGTTTGAGTTACCAATAGATGGCCCCTCACGATTTTTCACACAGTTTGCGATATAGCATCTTCAAATGCGCACTTACTGTATGTCTGCTTCAGAGCGAATAAAATTGAGCGCAGATTTAAATTTATCGAAAGACTGGCTGATGAATTAATGAGACTTCACCTTGAGAAAAGGCTGGAACAACCGAAATTGATAAAAAGTGTAAAAGCTATCATCAGTCAAGTTTTGAGGCTCCCAAATCAAGGTGGTGGAGATGGCTGTGAGGAAATCTCAGATGTACTTCCTTCAAGGAAAACATGCAAAACATGTGACCCCAAGCTCAAAAGAATGACAAAATATAAGTGTATCCAATGTCAAAGTCATATGGAAAACCAAGTCATTAAACTTTGTATTATTTGTATGTTAAAAAAATGAAGCGGTTCGTGGGATGGGATTTTTGCTCCCGATACGTTGCGCTGCTCTACTATGAAAGTAGATCACCCGCTAAATTCAAAAATTATACAAAAGTTAAGTGTTGGAAAAAACATATGGTATCAAGATAGATATCTCGCTACAACTTCAAACCGAAAATAAATATAATAATTTTTGTATTTGGCGGGTTTTCTCCTTTTTTATTCTTAACGGGAGCGAAAATTCCAACCCAAAATAAAAAACATTTTTTTCCTCGAGTCTGAGGACTTGGTTTTCCATATGACTTTGCTCATGTGAAAATCCGATATGTCTTGGTTGTTCAAAGAATATTATTATGCAACTCCTGCGCTGCAAGAAAGATGAGGGATGATCGAGAGGAGGAAGAATTTATATGTATATATTTTATTCTGTACCCTTTTGTGAAACACGAGAGTCGGTTTTTGATTCAAACAGTGTTTATCAGCTGTTTGCGATTATCCAGTTCATTTTCGAGCGTTGAAAGTTCCTTGTTGGAAAAGATTTTATGTAGAATTTCATTTCATGATTTGATTTGTTTATCTCTGGTTTTTTCTCCCTCTTTTTTTTTCGTTGAAGAATTTAATTTCACACCAACGGAAAAGACTGTGATGAGGTCTGTGAAATTACTACCTACGTCTATATGTATTGTAAGACTGAATTGTTAGATTGGCATTGAGTCATAAAGTTCCAATAATTTATGAGACTGAAATGGTACCCGATTCAGTTCGTGATAAATTGCTTTGTTATAATTATAAAAAGTTCGTTCGTATACGTGTATTTTCTTGCTTTCTTTCAACACTCGGTCTGCTGTTGATAAAATTCCATGAAAATCTAGTGAAATCAATGAAAATTAGTAATGTCGACTGAGAGACGGTGCGTCGCCTTGGGGTAGAAAAATTTGCGTCGTCGCAGAAGGTTATTCGATTCATCATTTCTTCCGTGCTTTTTTATTAATCAGGTCGGGCCGTCAAAGTTATGGAGACCTATGTATTGGCTACGTAGGTACAACTAAAAAGAGAGAGAAGCTCCGTCGATGTATGCTGCCTCATCACGCTGGAGCATAAAGTAAGGCTCAAGCCTACAAAGTGTCAGTTATTTTCTTATTTTCAATGAAGCAGGATTTGAAAATAAAATAACGCAAGCTCGGTGTTTTTACTATGTTGCTTCTGATGGTTTGTCTTTATTTTATTCTTTCATGTTGCTATAATTTCACTCACACCTAACGCATTATGATTTCTCAGGTAGCTACAAACACACAATCGCGTTTTTGTTTTGGCTCTACCAGCGTTCAGAAGAGCATCCCCGACTTCAACGACATCCTACTGGGAAAAAGTGTTCTGTCTTTTATGTTGTATAGAAAGTTTATGACCCTCCAAGAATTACGTAGTAGTCTGCTCGCGGAAAGCCCGTCCAGTGATGTTGACTACGTGGCACACGCCATGGAATTGTGCTTAAGTAACGAAGTAAACGACAGTATCATCATGACGATGCGCCAGAAACAATGTTCGTTGCATTCGATTTTTTGTGACTATTTTTATTCAGTGCAGTGGTAGAGCGAAAAATTGATCCTTCTTCTGGTCGATTTTCGGTCATTGAAATTTCTTGATGTGGAGTTGTATTGAAATTCATTTTGTTTGTAACCGGTATTGGTTCATTATTGTCATCGATCAATGTTGAGTAGTGTGACCTTTGATTCGAGCGTGACAGTTGGTGGTCGGTCTTATGAGTCCAGGGTTTGAGGTAGTGCGATGGAATTAAATTTACACGATTTCATATTTTCATTCCATTGCTTGTTTCTACTTGGTAACGGCGTGGTGCCTCTGCACATTTTTTTAAGACCGTTCCGAATCTGTTCATGTCCTTAATGAAAACTTGTTCACCCTGCAGTAGTTCTCTCAATTCTCGAACTGCATGGCTTTTGTCGAACCATTTTTTTTTGTTTTTCTTTGTATTCTTCATTAATACGACGAATTTTATCCAAGTCTGGCCATTGTGGTTTGAGAGTCATCGGATCCACAATGGCAATGTTCCTCGAAGTTTCCTGCCCATTAATAGGTCCGATAGGGAACAATAACCGAGTTGTGGAGTCGAACGATAGGCCAACAGCTCCAACTGTAAATCTTTCGATTCTTCTACAATATTTTTCGCAATGCGGACCATCGATTCGGCAAAACCGTTCCCCTGTGTACGTTTTGGACTACCAGGAACAATCGTAAACCCGAAGTTTTTAGCGAATGTTTGCATTTCATAGGACGTAAAATTTGATCCTGCATCATATCTTATAGTTTCAGGCACTCCGAAGTGAGCGAAAATCTGTTTTAAATACTGAATTATTACCGATGATTGCATGCTGTGAGGGAGCGAACAAATATCGATGTATCTGGAAAATAAATCCAAGTACCATGAGCCCTTCGTTTTAAAAAAATCCATAGCTAAATGTTGCCAAGGTCTGTTTGGATATGTTGACGGTATCATTGGTTCTGGACGTTGCGTACGATGTGACACCCATTTTATACACGACGCTACCTTTTCTTTGATATACTGAGAAATGCATGGCCACCATGCACACTGCTTGGCTTGTTCCTTGCATTTACTTTCACCTCCGTGGGCTGCGTGTAACCTGTCAAACATCACCTTTTGCAATATAACCGGAATGACTATCCGGTTTTTATATTTTACAACATTGTCCTTGACCCACAGGTCGTTTTTAAATTTCCGGAACTGGGCTATTCTCGGATCGTAATTTTTAGTCCATCCTTCATTGATACAGTTTGTTATAATAGTAAAATGAGGGTCTTGAAGCTGAGCTTCGAAGTGGAATTTCATTAAAGGTCGTTTAACTTATTTTTTCGCTTGATTTGTGGTCTGGGTTTCGCCGGTGAGTGCTGTGATATCAACGTTGCATATAATTATTTATAAAAGTTTGAATTAGCAACTAATTGGGAAAAATAATTTATTTCGTGTTGGTAAAGACAGCTTCGGAAGTTCAAAGATCGTTTTTTCCGTTTTAATTTTATCTCTGTGTCTCTCCCTCTCTTTATTCGCTTTATCGTTTCGTTAAAGGGTCCTTAGGAGAGAGTGAGGACTAAGAGTTTGTTTATGAGTGATTTTGTTGTTTCACCCCCACCCTCCAATCTGTGTGTGTCGGGGTTTAAATCGCAAACTACGCGTATCACACTCCTACAAAATATTTAAAATGACGGCAACATGGTCGATAAAAAACTCGATCAGATTCTGGAGAAGCTTACCGGCATGGACGAACGCTTGTCCAACCGCAACGGGCGTTTGGAGAGACTCGAGAGCTCTTTTGCAAAGGACTTGGGTGCTTTAAAGGAACAAGCCGTGGTTCAACAACGGACTATCGACATCTTGGAAAAAAAGATAAGAAAAAAGAATCTTATGGTTTTCGGAATTTCTGAGGAACATGAAGACCTATCGAAGCACATCCTCTCGCTATTTAATGAGCTCCCCGGGGTCACTTGTGTAGAGTCTGATTTTGAGGCAGTTTATCGTTTGGGTCGCTCCGCAATCGGCGGCCGCTCAAGGCCTATTGTTGTGGAATTCGCCTCGCTCAAAACAAAGGAATTAGTTTTTGCGGCACGCAACCATGTCCCGGGAGACGCGTACATTAAACTAGACCTCCAGTGTCCTTGCGTCGAAGCAGACGTCCGGGGCTGCCCACCGCTATAAGTAGCAGAGCAGCTGAAAATAAAAAGCGGCCACTTTCTTCCCCTGACGACAAGAGCACGCCGAAAAGGTCTTTGATCCCTCCCCCTTTAGCGGAAAATGATCAAATTTCAACTGCTACGACTTCCGTGCTTCCTAAAAACGGCACTGCATCAACCCTTTTAAAGAAAACATCTTGAGGATTGCTTTTTGGAACTGCGAGGGCTACGCGAACTTCATCGAAGAACGGGACACCCTTGGTGGTTATGAGTGGGACTTAATTTTTGTGTTCGAGACATGGCTTGAATACGACATTGTAAATAGTGTGATTGAAAATTATAAGGTATTAAACGTTCAGGCAACAAGGCTTAGTCAATTTGGGCGGGCAATTGGGGGTTTGTTACTTCTGTACAATACAGCCTATGATGTAAAATTATTAATGTCTTCAAAGTACTGGTTTTTTGTTTCTATTGAGGTTTTATCCGAACAGCTCATCATTGGCTCTGTATACCTAAACAACGGCTTTAATTTGGCAATATGTAACGAGCTCACTGATTGTATTGAGTTTATTTCTGGAACCTACCCGAGCGCCAAAGTGTTGATCGGGGGCGATTGGAACAGTCGTGTAAGCGATTTGAATCAGGGTGAATCGGGTTTATTTTTTGGCACGGCGCTCTCGGAACATAGACAGAATTCTGACGTGCGTATTGATGGAGGAGGGAGGATGATGGCTGAGTTCATGGAGGATTTTTACTTAATGGAAGGAGTTTGGGTGACAGTCTTGGGGCTTTCACTTGTATCACGTCGAGAGGTGCGAGTACCGTCGATCAAGTTGGGGCGAACATTCCTGTATTAATGGACGTAATAGATTTTTCAGTTCTAACCTTTGCCAGCGGGTCGGTTCACTTGCCATGCATAGTTTCAGACTCGGCGCTTCACTTCCATCCTGTGTTCAACTCCCATTACCTTACGCACAAGAGAAATTTCCCTGGAATCCTCGGAAAAAAATGGAGTATCAGAATCTGGTGTCGAAAGGTCTGTTCATGGTTTCTAGTGCAGTTTCGAGCATGGCGCTTGACGATCTGAGCGCGTTTCTCTCGGATAGAATAAGAGACGCGGCTAAAAACACGGGTATGCACAAATCATCTCGCATCATTTCAAGGGGGAGCCGCAAATCCTGTCCGTGGTTTGACTCGGAATGTCGCACTGCGAGATACTTGCGCCACCATGCTCTCAGGAAACTGCGGATAAAGGGTTACAGAGAGCCTTTTCTCAAAAACTATCTTGATAGGAAAAAAGAATACAGGATTCTGTTGAAGCAAAAAAAGAAGTCGTATTATAATGATATCAGGGACGAAATCGCTCGGTGTGGTAACTCTAAAGCGTTCTGGTCAGCTGTAGGTAAAATGCGGGGTTGCTTTTGGAGAAGAGGCAGCTTAGTCGCGGATTCGGTGAAGGAGTTTTATGATTCTTTGTATCCCAAGCGTTCTTTGGTCGAGTCCGGTCGTCACCATGGAACATTCGAGCCCAGTTTGGACGAAAGAATTTCGGGCGATGGATGAGGCAAGCTTTGAAGAGTTTGAAGTCAGGGAAAGCTCAAGGAGAGGACCGTATCAGTAGTAAGAATTCGCCGGCGCAGTCACCTTTTTGAGCAGTTCGTTTTGTGAGCAAGATGGCGGATTGCGCATGCGTGAGTGTTTGTATGGAAAAATAAAAGATTGCGGAGACTCGGTCCTCGTTCGTTTGGATTGATAGTCGGAGACGTTACCTCTGAGCCACCGTTGAAGGTTGGGTGATGGTGTTACATTTTAAGCACATACGCGTCGACCTGCCCCCGTGCGGGGGGGGGGGCGGACAAACTTTCCCACTTCCCAAAAAGGCATTCATTTTTTAGCTACGCGTCGACCCGCCCCTTGCTCTGTGCGGGGGGGGGGGTTAATTAGTTCGCGGACAGACTTTCCCACGAAGTAATTCCCAAAAAGGCATTCATTTTTTAGCTTGCTTTGTGCATCTTTGTATGCACTTCTCGGAATCTCACTTCATCAAAGTCAAGTAATAGAGGAAAAGGCTAGTTCTCACGACACCGAGTTAATTACATGCGTGTGTTTAAAAACAGCTCACAAAGTAAGTATTCCCAATATGGTAAGATTTTTGCGATGCTGCATCTTCCAAGTTATTTGTGGGAAAAAGTGCATTGTGTGAGGTGGGGAATCGTAATATAAAGACGGGACAACATCCTGTGAAAACTCAATAGTTCTCTTCGATTTCATCGCTTTTTGAGCAGAAAAAAAGGAAGCAAAAATGAGCATTTTTAAATGTCTCATAATTCGGCTTTTCCACGTCAACGATGTGTACTATTGTGAAGAATGTGCATTTGATAGATTTTCCATAGCAGAACTCAGGTATTCAATAATTTCTAGTCACGCTCAAATTACAACAGAAAGTTGGTCTGTCTTGGAGTTCATTTATAGTGATTCAACATGCGTAAATTGTAATGAACAATTATACTATCTGAGTTCTGCTCGCTCATGTTCGGAGTGTTTGGGAATTCTGAGGAGTTATTTCCTTCCAAGGGATAGTGGAATAGAGGATGAAGGTATTAATTTACAAAAATAAAGATGTGTTATTGTTTGTAAATTTTCTTATTCACAGATGGAGACTACTTCAGTGATCAAGAAGCTGAATAAGAATAGCCATTTATCAGCCACTCGAAAGAGTGATCGCAATTGGGATGAGATCGTGAATTCAGACAATTTTAAGAAGTACTTGGAAGAGCGTCACAAACTTCAACATTATGAGAACTATATTGCACTCCACCAGGCAGTTCTTTACTTCAACGATGCAACATCCACGCTTCGTCCAGGCAAAAACTTTAGAGGACACTATGACCCTTGTATCTACAGAGGTCCCCCACCTCACAGGCTGCAAATCGATGGACCTTGTTACTGCGTACATGTAGATAAACGCAAAGATAATGTAATCAAATTTTTAGATCGAACTTATGGCAAATATACATTTACTTCATAAGTCAACCCTTTTTATAACCCCCTCTCCGTCGCGCTAGCACGTCTAGCCAATGGGGGGTCAATGACAATGCCTTTTTGGGAAGTGGGAAAGTCCCCCCCCCCCGCACAGAGCAAGGGGGCGGGTCGACGCGTAGCTAAAAAATTAATGCCTTTTTGGGAAGTGGGAAAGTTTGTCCGCCCCCCACCACCCCGCACGGGGGCAGGTCGACGCGTATGTGCTTAAAATGTAACACCATCACCCAACCTTCAACGGTGGCTCAGAGGTAACGTCTCCGACTATCGATCCAAACGAACGAGGATCGAGTCTCCGCAATCTTTTATTTTTTCATACAAACACGCACGCATGCGCAATCCGCCATCTTGCTCACAAAACGAACTGCTCAAAAAGGTGACTGCGCCGGCGAATTCTTACTACTCGTATCCCTATCGATTTCTTTAAGAACCTTCCCGGGGATGGGATAGCTTTTCTCGAGTTTCTCATCAACAGTGTGTTATTGAACGGAGAAGTCCCGTCCAGTTGGGGGGGACTGCTTGTTTTTTGGCTCTTCAAGAAAGGCAGATGAAAAAGTCACCCGCAACTCTAGGGGAATATCCCTGATCAATTCTCTTCCCAAGATTTTCTCCCGGATACTTTTGAATGGGCAGGAGAGGATTTACGAACCAAGCCAGCGAGGAGCACTCCATGACAATAAAAATCCTCGGACTTCGGGAGCAGCAGGAGTCAATAAAAGTCCAACAGGAAAAACTTCGGTTAGAGCAAGAGAACCTCTGGTTGGAACAAAAATAAATAAAACTGTGCCTTCTCGGGAAAGAGTTGGAGAAATTGTAAATAGTTTGTAATTATAGCTTGTCACTTCAAAACAGTTTTCTATCATTATTTCATAAGGGAATCCAGTTCCCTTTCTTAAAAATGATCAAATTTTTGGCACTGGAATCAACGCGATGCCAAGCTGCAATAAAAATAGAATTCAGTAATGTAATGACGTTGGTCGTCGTGACACTCCATTCGCCTGGCAAAGTGCGTGTCAATCAAAACGCTACGTTGGTGGTGATTAGATTTTCTATCTTTGACCGATTTTCAGCCGCAAATAGACTAATCGCAGGGTCATTGTACGTTTTCTTGAGCAAGACTGACATCCCAAGGAGCGTGTAAACAACTTCCGTATCATCAGGGGGCAACTGTTCTAGCTGCAGCTACGATTATTGAGAAGCATTTCTCCAAATTTACTCGTAAACCAAGGCCAATCGCCGGAAATCGCCTCCTTCACAACCCGATGGTGCGCTCAGTAACGTTTCTACTGCGGATCTGACAATGAGATTCGTGTACAATTGCTCTGTTATCGAGCAACACTGGTCAAATGGGGTCATCATGTAACACTTACATGCACACCCACTGTCTCCCAGGACAGAATCGCCATACGTCCGCTGTTTGAATAGATCTCTGCGGTAGCAGTTGCTGAATACATGCGAACCATGTGAATTTCCTGACCATCACGCTACTAAGTCCGTGAACTCCAAGTTAGCGCTTCACATGCACTGGACAAGTAGCCTTTTCTATTTCAAAAAATGTCCGCATTCATGCCACCTAGAAATTATGAAATGAGACAAATTCGTCATAAAGGATGTTATTTACAACTCACCAGGGTATTTCAACGGCATTACTTGAGTGCAATCTATCGCTCCAAGGACACGGGGAAAACGAGCTTTCCTGTAGAACCCGAGGTGGGTGTTTCGTACTTGGTCCGTGCTTCCTGGGAAGAATACGTGCAAGGGGCAAAGCTTGTCTATGGTTACGCAAAGCTAACACGATGAACAATTCGATGACACGTTGAGGTACTGAAGCCGCAAAGGTAAGCTACTGTCATTTGAAAACATCCAGTAACAAAAAAAAAATTTCAGGGCACAAAGTAATTGATTCATCGGTGAGACGTGAGGTAAGGAGAAAAAAACATTTTCTTTTTTACACACACACAGAGAAAAAGAGTTAATGTGCATGACTACATTATTATTTTTGCACTTACTTCATGCTCGGAAATCCTAACTGATCTTCAATTTGTTCCATAACGTACGATACTGAAGGTTTCGTCAGACGGTATCTCATAAAAAAGTCCCTGTCGTCTAGTTCTTCGTAGTGATTCTCGCGTTCCCGTACCTCTCACAAGCAGAAATGGGACTCCGAGAAAGGACCTCGACAGCCGGCCCTAGGACCACCCCGGACAAACTACGGACAGCGCGAAGGGCGCCAACTTCCAACCGGAAGAGCTCCCAGCGAAACCCTGTAGTTAGGGTTGCCAGATGACCGGTTTTCGACCGGCCTGGCCGGTTTTGGAAGTCCGAGGCCGGATGCCGGCCGGACCCTCGACCGGCCTTAAGTAAAGTCGGTTTTCGGATTTGCTATTTTGTAATAATTTTTTCTTAAGTTTTCCTCATTAAACTATTCGTAAGGTAACTTAGCGACAAGATTTTATTTCTTAAAAACGTCGGGGATGATTTCGTGACTTTCGTGTGACTTGTGCACGCCGCGGCACCGCGCTAACTCTTAGCCTAGGTAGGGCCTATTGTATTATCAGTTCCAGCGGTTCAGTCACTGTATTGTATGGTTGACAGCGTGCGGTGACCTTTAATCAGAGTAGTCCATTTGCGTAAAATTCTGCTCTGGGCAGTTCTTTTCTAACTTTCTTCTACATTAACATACTTAGTTAAGAGAAATCGCGTGGAAATTTACTGTCGCGAGGCAGATTTTTTGGGGAATCGAAAACGCTATTAGGCCTTCCTCAAATTGAACCCAGCCTGTGTGAACATACACATACTGGTTCAAACCTTCTCAGTCAATTATTTTTTGTCCGCGCGTGGGAGTGGCCTGGGTTCAATTTACAGTGGGTCACCCGGTATATATTTATATGTATAATACATTACTTGTATATATATGTATGTATAGGCCGGTTTTCGAGCTTTTCAAATCTGGCGACCCTACCTGTAGTACCCTCGTTAGTTCTCCCCCTAGTGGGTGACGAACACCGATCCTGCTCCCTGTGGTGGAGGGTACTTCTCCCAGCTACTGGTCGACGAAGGTCCCACCTTCCTGCCCTCTACCTCACCCGGGTGAATCCTTACCAGAGAGCTTAGCGCCTTAATTGGCTGCCCTTGAACTCCTGGCAGCGACAGAACCACATTCCTGTTCTCACCCCAACAGCAGGAACGGAAGGTTGGCTGTGACCAGCGCAAGGGCGCTAACCGACCGTCAGCCCCAAGGATCTGGGACGAGCGCAAGGGCGCTAACCGACCGTCTACCCAGAAGATCTGGAGCAAGCGCAGGGGTGCTAACCGATCGACAACGGAGGACCCGCAGTCAGCGTCGAGGGACGCTCACCGATGACCCCGAGGACCTGGGGTAAGCGCAGGGGCGCTAACCGACCATCTACCCAGAAGATCAGTTGCAGGGGCAAGGGCGCTAACTGACCGTCGACAGAGGACCTGGTGCAAGCGCAAGGGCGCTAACCGAATGTCGACCAAGAGAATCTGCAGACAACGTCGAGAGACGCTCACAGACGACGACCCGGAAGACCTACATACAGCGCCAAGGGCGCTAACCGACCATCAAACCTCAGGATCCACAGACAGCGTCAAGGGACACTCCTCACACGTCGGCCACGACTCTGTCAACAGCTCGAAGGGACGCTAGCGGGTCATCAGCCGCGGGCTCCAGGCGCCGAATCCAGGACGCCCAACCTTGGAGGTGCTTGTGTCTGGAAGAACGACCGAACTGTCCAAGGCCAATGCCTTCTCCCCAGAGATAATCTTAATTTCAAAACTGTAAATAGTGTAAATACGACAAAATATACTGGGGCCTACATTTAGTGATGAAGTCGTTTCATACGTCGTTTCTGAAGCTGTCTTTGGTGCTGATTCAAATGCATGGTTGCTCATTCTCTGAGATCAATATTATTTAAGTTATAAACGAAAATACCCGGAAAAACGCGATTTTTTCCATAATTTAATGCGCCCTTAAAATTTGTATCATAATTTTGGAAGGAATAGCCATGTTCTCGGATCGGTAGGATAAAATCTTTTGAGTTTCGGACAAATATCTTCAAACAAATCCTGCATTTTATAAGGATTTGTTCTTAGTATATTTGTGGTCGTATCTCAAAAAGTATTGTCCCAAGTGATCACTGCAAACTGATACCGTGCAGAGGTGTTCTGAGGGCATCTTTTCTGAGAAAGGGAGAGGGTGATGGTGGAAAATGGTACCTTCTGAATAACGTAGGAACAAACAAGCTTTTTAGTTCAACATTTTTTTATATACTATACATGGGGGGTGGATGAGTTTTCATTATCGGTTCGTGTCGAAAAGGGGGGAAGGAATTGGGGTTCAATGGGGATAAATAGGTCGAGGGGGACGTCACTGATGTCGGAAGAACTGGGCGATCGGATGTACTTGCGGCGTCGTGGGTCGTTTGGAGCGCACCTAGCTAGTTCGAGGTCGGTGATGAAGGGTTCGGGGCAGCGGCTGATGGAGGCCGGTCGAAAAAGTGTTGTCCTGGCGCGTGGTAACGGCGTTCATACCCGCTGGAATTTGGGTGTAGGGCAGTCGCAGATTGGTATTCGTGAAACGCGTCCACACGTCTTCAACGCAGACGGCGAGATCTTTTTGCCTGGTACCAAAATGGGTCGGAAATTTCACGGCGGCGTATTGTAGAAGAGTTCCCTCGTGGGTGAAGATATCAAAGTGGCAGGCTTCTAGGCCGGAGACGTTACGGAACGCTCGAATGTCGGCCCCAGCGATTCCTAGGCAGGATGGTGAGCCAGGGAAGGGTAGGGTAGCCTGGAAATAAACCCCGGGTTGTGAAGGGGAAACGGACGAGGGGAGCCACTTGGTGTAGGGGGGTAGAAAATACACCGGGTTTAGGGGTTTGTCAGGGATTCCTTCGGGGGCGGCTCCGATATGAATTTCCACAGGGCCGAGCTTTTCGAAAAAACCAAGAGGTTTCTGGGGGCGGTCTCGTCGACGGATTTCTCTTGCCGGAACGGGTAAGACGTATTCGATGGAAGTCATCGAAAAAGGGGGGGGGGTGAAAGAAAATCAGTTCCTTTTGAGGAAGGAAAACTGGAAAAGGACACCGTTATTCCTGGGCGGGGCCCTGGTGGCGGCGTAGGTTTCGGAAGATGGGAGGGGGGCACCGGAATTTAAGAGCGGGGCCCTATTTCCGATGGTTAAGTGGTGACGACGGAGGGGAAAAATCCTTTTGAGCTGAGGAGGGTAGGAAAATACCTTAGTCCCGGGCGGGGCCCTGGCGGTGGTATGTTGAGAGGAAGCCAGGGCGGGGCCCTGTATTCGGTTAAAAAGGTAAAGGGAATATAATAAGTCGAACGGTGCCCCGACTGGAGCAATTAAGGCGGGGCCCAGATTGCTAAAAGAAGAGTTCACTCTGAACGATAAAGACAAGAACGTTCACTTGAGACTTGGAAAAGATTACTTCATTCGTGATGGAACTCAGTGACTTGATTGATTACAATTTGCCCCCTTAAGGGGTGTGGTTCTATTAATATCATCGAAACCAGTTGAGAAGGCTGAAGCCCTAAATGGCTTAACTATGATTTGGATGCGAAACCCCTTTTCGTCAAACCATTATTTTAATTAGTTGTTACACAAATATGCAATCATTAGAATATAACTTATAAAATAATTCCATTTTTTATTTACATAATTTTAATGCTGTGTTTGCTTAGGGGACTTGCTACATGGGACCGTTAGTGTCCCGTCACTCGCGAGGGAGGCGGTCGGGATACAAAATATGTTCATTCGTGGTTGGCGGAAAATAATGTCTTATTCTTCTAGCAACAGTCTTTGTTGCTCGTTAGGGGGCATCCATTGTATCTTAGTCATTTTTTTTTTCATAGTTGCTGTTACACGGTTGCAAAACGCTCATTCGATTCAGCACAAAAAGCCACATAAGATCGGAGAACATGGTGGTCCTGCCCAAAATCTTGTTACACATTTTCATAGCACATCAAAGTATCGGGGAATACATTTTTTCGGGTAGTTTCGTGAGCAACTATCTAGTGATGGGTCGAGGGAAAAAACCCATTGGGAAAATTCCCGGTTTTCGGGAAAAAACGCGGTTTTTTCCCAAGAAAGTATTTTCCCACCCGAATTGGGTTTTTATTCGTTCAATTTAAATAGAACTTATAACAGCAGAAATTTGAGAAGACAGCCTCGAAGCGTGAGGTTTTTTCCTCGCGCAGCCTCTTGTAACCTTTCCCTCAACTCTGAGAAGTCTCCATCTGCTCCATAGAGATAATTCATCTCGCATTACGCCAAATTGAGCTAAAGCCCGCTGAAAATTTACCTAGGTCGCCACTTTCCAAGCATGAACAGTCCCTGATTCCACGAAAACTGAAAGATAGAAAAGACTCCAGCGTTAAAAGATTCATTACGCTGCGAGACTTTGGGCCCATCATCGTAGGGGACGCTGCAGAGCAAGACGAGCAAATAGAAAGGCATTTAACAAATTCATAAGGTCGCCACACAGATGAAGGTTAATGTCAACGAAGCAATGGTTGATTTGGCCAACTATCGTTCCAAGGATGGATTCTGGGGAAAGACATTTTTGTAGGAAAGTGCCTCAGTAGCAGTGGGGTCACGCCAAGTGTTTGGTGGCAAGGACTTTGTTCGACTTCAACTTTGTCTTCCGTTGCGGTTAGAATTTTATCAGCTGCGACAGAAAGATCCTTTAGCACGTTTTCTTGGATACACAGCAAAAAAAGATCGTTTAACGACTGATCGAGCCGGAAAACTGACCAATCTGTCCATTGAGTGAAAAACGGATAAAACCCCAGTATTTTCCCGAATCGGGTTTTTTCTCAGAGAAAAAACCCGAAATTTTATTTTCCCGGTGTAAACCCATCACTACAAATAATATTGATCGCAGAGAAATGAGCTATCGTGCATTCAATTCAGCGCCAAAAACTAGTTCACAAATGATAACTACATCATCTGCATTATTAAACGTTGAACGTGAGGATTTTTGGGGGAAAATTTAAGCCAAAAACGAAGTTTTTTTTGTACAATGAGGAAGTTGTACAGGTCGAGACTGTGGGGACATTTTTTTTTTTTATGATGAAGTATGCTAAAATAGAGCTTATATCGTTTTCCGTTCGTCAAAAACTCATTCCATTCATTAATTTCTAATTGACGTTTGCAGTTACGGGCTGCTCCCCCGGCCCCCTCGCCCGTAAACTACGTCATCAATGCTGCTCCCCACTTCACAGCCGCCCCTACAATGCACGGTTGCAATTTCGATTATTTGGAGCTCATTTTATTGACCTGGGATGCATTATAGGACACAACGGGTAATATAGAAGACGTAACTACATTTTAAAAATGAAAACATTGTGAATTAAAGATACAAATTATGTATTAAATGCTTCACTATCGTCAACCCTTGTTATAGAAACTTAAACGGCTTCACGTTGGAAACGCTTCGTTGTTGATGTTCATAGGGCAACCTTTCATGAACCTTTCGATCCTATTATTTATTTTTTATTTGTTTTAACTATGCAATTCAGTTTTCCCCGGTTAGTCGATATCGTTCCTTTGTTTAGATAAAATTTTTGTTGTTGTAGTTTCGTGGTTTTTCCCCAGCCCGTATTTAAACAGGTCTTTTCAGAATATTTCCCATGCCTTGATTTCTAGCAATATCACTCATTCACATCGTTGTTTGGGCATTAAACCCGTCATCACGCAAGGATTCACGCAAGGGCTTGACTCTACGCAGTACGCAGGAAGCGAGCATGAACCCCACCTTTTAAACCTAGACTGCTATTGGCTGAACGCAAGAAGCGTGTGCGCGGTGTGAGACGTTGGAGTCGGTTCAACTGCGCGTCCTACGACGGCGTTCCTTTGCCCTAATGTCTATGTAGACCGTGGTTTTGAGCAGTACTACTGGTCTCTAGTTTCAACTATTAAAGCGTGCTGTGGTACAATGTCTCTGGTCCATCGGTATAAATACTGTTTCGTACCGTGTTGCACCACTGCTTCTCGAAAGCTTTTATATCCTTACCATCACAAGAGCCACAAAGATCCAAATGGATAAAGGCTGTTCGAAGGGATATCAGAAGCGAACCCATTTCGCCAACATACATCCACATTTTATGTATGTGAGGATCATTTCGACGTGAGTAAAAAATTGCTTAAATAATAACATAATTCAACTGTGCACTCACAGATTCCAGATTGAAAATGACGTCGAAAATCTCATATATGCAACGATGTTTGCGGAGCGTAACAAAAAGATAGTGATTCGATTGAAACCAGGAGTAGTGCCGACCAGATTTGATTGCCAGACTTCACGCTTATTGACAGGTTAGGATGTCGTTATGAGCGCAGAAGTGTTAGAATGCTGAATTTTTAAGGGACGTGTGGGGTTTGTACAGAAAGAAATAAGTGCTTTGAAACTGGAACGCTTCAGAGGAAACGTGTTCTGTTGGAACTAGCAAATGATTCTGAGTCCACCAGAGCGGAAACTTCGGCCTCAGCAGAACCAGAGTTTGTCGGACGGGAAACTCACAGCAGTATTAGAATACGTTTCACTAGGAGGTTTACTTCATACTACGATGAACCCAGAAATAGGTTCGTACCTTAGGTCTTCGGGGAACCTTCTTTAAGATTCGTAAGGAACGAAATATGGAGTTATGCATCACCCATTTTAAGTCATGCGGCCAATTTGTTAGGATAAAAGCGCGTACGGAATTTATTACTGTGAATATGGTGTCTTAACGAAATTGTATTCAATTAAATTGAACGTAGTACTGGTATCGGTTGTGTCCTCCCACCAGCCAATTTTCTACCGCCAATTCCTTTTGGAGGGGGGAGAAATGAGAGTCATTGTCAATGCCGTCTAATAGGTAGGCTAACATCTCTTAATGAACTCTAATAAACGGTTTTTACACCCCGTGGGGACCCCCCCCCCCGCCCAAATTTGGAAAAATGCCTGTTTGATCTTATATCTTATATAACTCCAGAAGGTGCTGAAGGGGGGCGAACCAAGGTGGCATTAAATGTGCTTAAGGTAGAGCTCAAATTTTTGAAGCCGCTATCTGCCATGACTTGATTACCAGAAGATATATTGTTCAATAACCCGCATTGCTTCACCAATTGTACGTCAGTGATCCGACCTCCGTATCCGTAACCGTCCGAGATAAAGTTGACAAATCCGTTGGGTGTACAAGATACAAGGTACTTCATCGTATTGCAGCCGTAGTAGCTGCTCCAAGTCAACGCTTGTTATTTGTATGAGTTTCCGGGGCGTTCAATTTTTATCTCGAAACAGTCTATGATGGATACCACTCTCCACATCTATCGAAAATGGCTAATCCTGATAGAAAATAGTGTGCTCTTTCCGAATCCATCACCAAAAATTGCAAAAATTCAAATTGAATGCGAGTTTCTCGCCGTTAGTTTAAAAAAATGATGTAAGCCTTAAAAATCGTTAGAAAAATCATATCTCGAAGGGTTTTGATTTCGGACCATGGTGTATATGGTGATTTCGGTCGCAAATGAGGCCTACTATCACCCAAATCTTTTTGTCACATTTATCCCCTTCCACCCTGTATGTCACCTGCACTGCTGGAAGGTCCAACGCATTCACTTTTCATTAAATGAATTGTGCTTCTGGACACCCTGTAAGAAAGAAGAATGCTCGGCGAACAGCGGCGTGTTGTTGAGTTCACTCTACTCGATTATCCTTAATTGACGCATACTGGCCGCGTAGTTATTTTACGCCTAACAAATTATTAGGTTCACTTCTGATTATTTTATTTCATTTTACTTCCATGTTCCCGTAGGGAAGGAAGTTTGGTAATGGCAAAAAAAAAAAAATTTGCTGACACCAGATTCGTGTTCCTGGACCCCGAAAAGGCCTAAATCTCGATTTTCAGTACGGCGTCTGTCGTCCGTCCGTTTTATTTGAAAGGAGGGGGTGTAATACTTGATTATGTTTTATGTTCAGAACACCTTTCCGGAAGGCTCTTGAAAGAACTCGCCCTACGGTATGTTGTCTTAATCAACAGAGTGGTATTTCTTGTGGTTTTTAACATTAATTTTAGAGCCGTTGCCTCATCAGAACATGGCCCATACCCCTTCTCCATCTGCTTGGAGGGTAACTCCATTACAGAGGCAGCCACCATTCCTGAGTTTCACAGGTATGGCACGTGAAATCGCCGAGAAGGCTGGAGATAGGAGTTGAGTGGCAGAGGCTATGTGACACACATACAAAGTATGGTGTCATATGTTGAGACTAATCACCATCAGCTATCTGGTAAAGAGACCAAACACTGTCTGGTATCAGTCAAACGCGTGACCACTCCATTTTGCCCCCACTACAACTACTTTCAACGAAACTTCTTTAAAAAAACTAATTTAGTAAAAAAATAATAACTATATCTGTACTATTTAAGTCATACTACTTGAAAGGCTCTAAGGATATACTACTGGAAGTTGACTCTAATATAATTTTGATTACGCTAACTTGAAGAAAATGAAGCAGTTTGCTGTGAGAAAATGTATTTTAATTGTTAAACCATTGAAGATTATTAATTGATTTTGTGAGCCATATCTCTCCGCCTCTCATTCATGTAATATACAAGTCAATCATGCATTGATCAGAAAATGTGAAGGATTTGTGGAATGATCACTCCAACATGTATGCAGTATAAAATACTGGACTGACGTGCTTTTCAATTTTAATTTGGGCTGTTACTCATACCCTGAATGCTACTGCCAGCTACCTGCATCTGATTACGACTATGTAGCTTATTGCTTGACAGCTTTCGTTGGAATTAACCAAGCGCCAGAAGCTGACTGAATGCTCAGGCTTACTATAGAAGTTGTGCTTCAAAGCCTCCAAATACACTTCATTGACTCGTGATTGTTTTCTTGTATTTCTTTCTGCATTGTATAGGAGTGCTGAAATTTACTCATATCATGCAGGTTTCTCAATTATGTCGCTTTTTTTTTTTTTTTTTTTTTTTTTTTTTTAGGTCATGACTTGATAAATTATTTTTTTCACAAACCACTAAATTTTCTAAAAGAGTACCTCCTTACCACAACATATAAAGAAATCTACAATACAAGAACTTCATAGATATGTAAGAAATAATACAGAAATTTTCAAGAATATAATAGACGTTACGGTTGACACTCTCGCCTATAGACCACATCACTTCAATCCACGTTCGGTCGGAAATAAAGGGTCAGAATTAAAATCCCAACACTGGGCAGCCCACAGTGGCTTGTCTTGACGCTCCCTCGAACTTTCACTGCCCAATGTGGATAAAAGCGGTATGGCGTGGACGACAAGATTATAGTGTCTATAGTGTGAAATTTTAGAGGTGTTGGGTGTACAATTATCTTTAGAAGAAGGCTCACACAGTAATTTTTCCTTCGACACAGAAAACCAAGGAATAAATTACTCGAATTGATGAAGAAAAAATATTCTCCCACCTCTTTTCACAGTACCACGACGAATATTTCATTATTGAGCGTTTTTCATTATGCTATTTCTTCATTAAGCGCGATGTTCGGTCGAAATAAATGTTTCCCTCTAGGCTGAGACTAAATTCTCATGTCAAATATTCATTTTTTGAACATTTTTGTTTCTCAATAAAAACGAGAGTGAAAATGAGTCTACCGACAGATGTCGAGACTCACCTAGAAGCGCGTTTAACAAAGAAGTAAGCGAAAAATCGATGAAACAAATTATTTGTGCATAATTTTTTTCATTTTTTTAGCGTCATGTCGTTTGTTATGCTTACTAGACAAATTTTTATTAATTTTTTTGCACTTGTTATTTATCAAAACAAGAGAAACTAAAAAAACTATTTGATCGCTCATCTCGTCTGCATGTGGACCATGCAGCCATGAAAAATCCATGTTTTAGATAGCGCATGAAATGAGTTTTTTTCTCACCCCCTCGAAGTGAAAAATGTAGTCGGATTCGTTGAGCATTACTTGGGATGATTTGGTAACGGCATCAATCAACTCTTTGGAGGGATATTTTAGTAAGGTTGAATTTAATGAATAATCTTTGCATTTAATAAAGAGATTTTCGGGTAAATCGGGAGATGACGTTAAAGATTTGATACAATTTTAACAAAAAGTTGGATAAATTTTCATCAACTTATTGATAATAAAACCAGCAATATATGCAGTTGATTGTTCAGTTACCGAATCATCCAGTAGCTTCAATGAAACCGACTGCAATTCTCGAAACATAAGCTGAGGGTTTGCCGGTCTAACCATGTTGTTGCTACCTGTATGACTCGAACTACCGATTTCCTTTGTTGAATTAAAATTTATTAAATCCCGTAAATCACTGAGGAACGTGGCCTCATCATCCTGGCAGTTGGCAGTTTTCAAGTTGTGAGCAGTTATGTTGTTGACAACTGCCGTTTTAAAAGGTACTCTGAACTGAGATGGAGTGGGATTGTCATTGGATCCACAATTTTGTCGAATGACACAAAAGAAATTCTCCAGCGCGTCATGGTTCAAACTTCTCAAGTTTAAAAACCGAAAATTATTTTGGCGGAGGTGAATCCACATGGCCTTAACAGCACGGATGTTATTTACCCACCCATGTACGCAGGGAGGGCGTAATTGTTGACCCTTTTCATTCAAGAAATACATTTCATTCAGTTTTACAATTACGTCATCCCAGAACATAAAATGAGGGCTCTTATCGGTAAGGCATTGGAGCAGTGGTTTGCCTCACGCTAAATCTTTGAAATACAGCGCGCAATTGAAGCTGTCAAATAGCTGGTCCATAATTAATAAAAAATTAGACGTGGCTTTGGCTTCTTTTGGAATACGTCCAAAATCAGCGAGAACTGACATGCACGTCGCAACAGACCTGATGAAAACTTGAACTGCCAGTTTTACTTTCATTTTACCCCTTTGGCTGGGATTGATGTGTTCTGCAGTCAGTTTTGTAGCCATGCTATAAAAGTGTGGATCAGCATCGAAACACATAATAACATGTTTCCATTCCACAGGTTCATCATTGAACATTAAAACATGATTTAACAAATTGTCTATGTTGTTAAGTGGGGAGTGTCATAAAAGGATAAAATTTTGCGATTTCTAACTAAAATGTAAGGAGAAATTGGTTCCGAAACTTTGGACTTTAGGAATTTTATAGCACCAACGTTATTGGTTCCCTGGTCAGAAACGAGGGCCACTGGATTCAAACCGATCTCGATAAGCATCTCGAGGCCAGTGACAGTCAATTCTGCCAATTTACCACTTTTTGTGCAGTCTTTTGTGAAAAAGAAAGCTAAAGGAAACTTCCACGAGCCGCCCATACTTTTTACCATTAGTACCAAAGCATGATTAGCTACGTGGAAGTATCGTTCTCTTTCTCCATTTAGGAAGCCAAAATCTTCGAAACCTTCCACTTCATCTTTATGTGGAAGATATGAAAGGGATTCGCGGATGCTCATCTCATCTATCATTAAAAAACAAAATTTTTGATTGTCATTAGACATGTTTTCACTTTTTTTTAAGGCAATCAAAAACGCAATTATTAAATCCAGGATCGAAAGGTAGACTGTTTAATAATTTTAAAAGAGTATGTTTCGTAGGAAGGGACATTAATTTTCTCAAGTAATTGTAACATTTGGGACTTTTTTTAAAGATAGACAAAGCTAAGAGCTTGCTGTCGATATTCCACCGTCTTCCTTTAGATTTCTTTTTCACGTTTATCAATTCGTTCTCTAAAAGTGTAACTAATGATTTGGGAATTTTTGATTTTGACAATTGTATCAATTAAAGATTTGTTGGTATCCAAAAAAACTTTTGCCTTTTTGACATCCCCCCTAATTTTGATGCACTCTCGTTTAAGGTTTAGCAATCTTTTTTTCGTTTTTTGGTTGTACCGATAAAGAACCATTTCCCTGGGCGTCAATTTCGATCGAGGAATTTTCAATTGGTTAAGCAATTTTTGGGCAGGAGGATATGATTTTGCTTTGAACGTGTTCTTAGTTTTATGGAGTTTCAGGTTGGCTAAGGAAGTGGAACTGGGAATAATGTCAGAATGTGGTGTCGAAGGAATTGGAATTGAAGGGGAGGTAGACAAATATGCGGACTGAGGTTTTGATTTTGGTAGAAAATACGATGTTTCTGTCGGAATATCCGGGCTCGATAAATTTGAGTATGATAAAACATTACTGTTTCGTGGCTCAGGGAATTCTTGACGATCCGCAGTCTCAAGCCCAATTATCTGAGGTCGGCGAATCGAAGGAATGGCAGTATTCATCAGTCTCTTCTTACCTCGCACACTCACGAACTTTGGATGAATATGTAGAAAACAAATTCTGCTGCTTTCCCGGATTTTTTCGAATTGTCCAATAAATTCAAGCCAAGCTCTACGTCTGAAATGTTGGAAAAACCCGTGTTATGCTTATTGATGGCTACTGAAACGGGAGGGTGAATTTTACTACAATAATCACCACTCCCTCCCCTACCCATCCGTAATAGCCAAATACTGGCCATCTATACTGGGTTCTCTCTGCGCTATGAAAGCCCAGAGAGAGGGTGGCATAGCCCCGATCCCTTTCATCCTTCGAACAGAACTCTCACAAACGAGCCGACTGTATCAATTATGATTCTAAATAATATCTAGCTATAGCTTCAGTAAAATTGTTTTCTCGAGTGACGCGACACCACAAAATGACCATTTTTTTTGGTGGGGAAAAGCTTTGAAATTTATGGAAATGAAAATGTGCACGCCTATGAGTTTTTGGGAGTTCCAGGCTTCGTTGGGATAAAGTTGTCTCTTTTGCGGCGATCATAGCAGACTGAATGTTCAAAGTTCCACCTTTTCGGACAACTTATTGTGAATCTCACTATATGAGAGAAACCATCAGAAGGAGAGTTGTCACAGTAATTGATTTAACATTTGTTTTTGTTGTGTCATTGTAATTATAAATTAAAGAAACATTCGAGTAGTCAAAACCATTTTTTATTATTGCTTATTTCTTCGACTAGTTTCGGGGAAGCTCCCCATTCTCAAGAAACAAGCTGCCTTAACAGAAGAAAGATACAACCCCCACATTATGCTTCAATTTACTAAAATTTTTACAACACAAATGACTAAATTAAAGGTCAGTACTCACATTTTATGTGTCTCAAACGAAACTTGATATTAGTCTGCCTCTCCGTATCTTGGACTACTTCTGGGAACCCCCCCCCCTTCTTATTTATTATACATGGAAATTGTTTTATTGGCCTAATTATTATTTTTATACATTTGTAGGATATTTTCATACGGTTCCATTGCTATCGCATCTGTTTGGAAATTGCAATTTCCAAACAGTTTATAATAACTTTATAATAACTTTACTGTTTATAATAACTTTCTTAAATATAATGACACTATTTACGAACAAAAGTATGGTTTAAGCATGGGGGGTTGTCTGTCGCCGCTCTTGGCTGGGATATACATGGATAAAGTAATAAACGATATCTTGGCAAAAAGTAACTTAAGCGTGGATTTTTTCAAAATTTATGTCGACGACTCGGTTGGCAGTGTAAAAAAGGAACATATCTAACCTTTAGTTAAAATGTTTAACAGGGCTCATCCTAACATAAAATTCACCCTAGAACGAGAAAAGGACAATAAAATCAATTTTCTAGACATGACTATCGCAAGAGGGAAAGATGGAAAAATAATAACTAACTGGTATAGAAAAGAAAATTCTTCAGACAGACTTTTAAATTTTTATTCCAACCATCCGTATCATATGAAGATAAACATTATTAAAAACCAAACGAAGAAAATGTTAATGCTAAGTGATGATTGTTTCCATGATGAAAATGTCAAAATATTAGAAGCTCTGTTTATAAAAAATGACTACCCCTCTAATTTAGTAAAACAACTTATTAAGAAAGAATTGGAAAAATTTAAGGCGCCTGAAAAAGCAAACGAAGTTGTGGAAATTTCTGAAGTAAAAGAAAAACAAGTAATTTGTAGTATTACATTCATAGAGGAACTACTATACAAAATTAAGAATCTCTTAAAAGAGTTTTGTGATAAAAATAATATAAAATTAGCTTTCAAATTAGGTAACCAGTTAAAAAATGTATTCCCTAATATCAAAGACAGGACGAAAAGTCCCAAAAAAGTAATGTAATTTATAAAATCGATTGTGGTGGGTGCGAAAATAGCTATGTTGGCTTAACCTCACAAAAATTAAAAAATAGAGTAGCAAAACATAAAAGTGACACAAAAAATGGGAAGAAAAGTACGGGTCTCAGTGAGCACCATGTAAGAACTGGGCATATCTTCAATTTCGTAGATGTTAAAGTGCTAAATGCAGACCAACATCAAGGGAAGCTGAAAACTGTAGAGAAGATTCATATTAAGCTAGAAAATAAAAACTGCAATTTCCAAACCGATGCGGTAGCAATGGAACCATATGAAAATATCCTGCAAATGTATAAAAATAATAATTAGGCCAATAAAACAATTTCCATGTGTAATAAATTTAAAAAAAAGGGGGGGGGGTTCCAAGTAGTAGTCCAAGGTACGGGCAGACAGTCTAGTATCAAGTTTTGCTTGAGACACATATTATGTGAGTACTACTGACCTTTTATTTATTCATTTGGATTTTAATTTTAAAAAATTTTAGCAAATTTACGCATGATGTGGGGGTTGTATCTTTCTTCTTTTTAAGGCAGCTGGTTTCTTGAGAATAGGGAGCTTCCCCGAAACTAGTCGGAAAAAATTAATAATAATAAAAATTCGTTGTGACTACTCGACTAATTGTTTAATTTATAATTAAAACGACACAACAAAAGCAAACGTTAAATCAATTACTATATTCATTTGACAGCATTCTAGAAGCAGTCGATACTTGTTTTAAGCGTTTTTATGTCTTTCATCTAAGTTCACCCGAACGAATGTGAACACATTTGGCAACTATTGCAAAAATTATTTTATGGAGTTGATGAAACGGGAGAACACGTAATTGTCGGCACTGTGTCATCTATGCACCACTCGGAATCAGCAGTTCGCGAAACTGTTGTAATTTAAAAGATGATCCCTTAGTTTGTCAATATTTGTTTTTCTTAATTTTGTTGTTTTTCCAGTTTTCCGTAAAGTTTTTAAAATTAATCAGTAGTCCAGGAAATGGAGGGATTTCACCTTGCGTCAAATGTGTAGTACTTCCGAATTTTTGAAGAGTTTTAGAGGATGTTCCTGTGAGTTTTCCAAGTTTTCGAATTCCCCACCCTGTGCTCGTTCTGCTGCACTCGAAAAACCACAAAAATGTTTGACTTTTCCCAAATTTTACAGAATAACGTTTTGCCGGTTGGTCCTGGTAGGATACTTTCAAGAATCTATACCTAGATGACAAAATTGGCTACAACTTCTATCCCTTTGGTTTTTTAAAAATAAAATCGGGTAACAAGTTACGAAGCTTCGGAGTTTCAACTTTGTTTTGAAAATGCCGAATCAGCTATGAACCGTCCGAAACGGCCCGAATTAGGAGCTCATTCGAACCTACGATCAGCTCTGGAATGTTTGACTACCTCCCAGCCAACACAGCCGACCGTAGTTGCATTCTCGATTTTTTATACCAGACCTTACACTTCCAAAAAACAATTTGTTAATCCAGAAAATGTGCACGCTTGATAGGTTAATTTGACCGGGTTTTTATGAAGAGAGTACGGCCCAATGCAGTCCCGATTTCAAGCTCGAAAATTAGAATTGTTGAAAGGAGGCTCACCCTCCTTCCTACGGACGGTCCATCATGATCGTTAGCTTGCTCCAAAGTTCTCAGTACAGAAAGGAAACAATAGTAATGGAAGAGTAGTAGTTAGTAGGTTCGTAGTATGACCTACTAATTCGGGCTGTGCCGGTTCATAGATGTTTCAATGCTAAGATTCTGACGGCCGAGAGCTTCCATATCCCTACAGTAAAGTAGCCATGCCTTGTTAACACATATTTGTAGACACAAATATAGATAAATACCACTTCTTGCTTTTCTACTTAGTTTTATACAATGATATAAGCATTCCCGCTAAATCTACCCCGCCCATGTGCTTATTATAAGCGATAATATCGGGGAAAGACACCGGCTCTTTCTTTTTTGTTTCTTTCAAGTACCTTTGACCCGTCTTCACAGGTAAAGCTCCCACAAACGAACTTATTAAAGTTACCGTTTTACGGTCCATCCATTGAACTACCGTCAATTTTGATCATTGTCGAAGAATTCGGAAAACTCTTCTTTTGTCAATTTTTTTAATGTACACCCTTGTGAACGGTTCACCCGCAACGTTCCAAGGGAAAATATGCCCATTTCGTGTCTCATTACTAATGCAGGAGACGAAAATAAGTTGTCAAAACAAAGTGATTTTAACGGTTTAATTTTGATGCTGTGGGCGAGCGCTACGACGATTTTCCCTCCGAATCCCAGCATTTCTTCTTTCTCATTCAACACATGATCGATGTAGTGGAATGTGTCTCTCCGGCATAGAGAAGAAAATCGTAGACGACGCCGCTGACACCCGCTCAGCAGCACATTTTGTAACCCCATTTCGTTGGTTTGTCCTTGGTGTTGTATTGGTTTATTTTCCCTGCTTTTAAACCTTTGTAGCATATCATCATCTCGTCGATAAAGAATTCCGACTCTTCTTCAACTTGAAGGAAATTTTTACGAACGGCTTCCAGAAATGGACGAACTTTGTAGCAGGGATCACTGGATTGAAGCGAGTTCGGCGCGAAGTTCACAATTTGTTTTGTATATGATATTTGAGCCAAAAGAAGGTTTTGGTGCGAAGGGATGCGGCTTGGCTGGTCACGGCTCTCGGGAAAACAAAAAATGTGTTTATTACCATTAAAGTCAAGACTAACGCCCGTATGCTAAGTCGTTCCTCGACTCCAACCTTCCTCGCAAACTGTAGAATCACATGTTATGATACATGGGGATAGGATTCTTGATTCAGATGTAGCTATTGCTGAGGAATTTGCCTTTGTATTTGGCGAAAATTTCTCTGTGGGTGCATCAGTGGATGATGTTCATTCCCCCATAGTTTCAGCGCTCATTGGGGATGTGGTTGATCTCACTTCGGCTTCAATTTCGGTTGAAGAGATACGGATCAGGCTTCGTCGTCTCAAGGATAGGCTCTTGATGGGTCCTGATGGTCTGCCTGAGACCTTCCTGAAAAACTGCTCTGAATCTCTAAGCCTCCCTTTGTGGATTATATTTAATAGGTCCCTCAAAGAGGGTATCTTTCCTTCCTGTTGGAAGAAGTCTTTCTTGGTTCCGGTCTTCAAGAAGGGATTAAAGGATGATATTCTTAATTACCGTCCGATTGCTAAGTGTTCAAGTTTTAAGAATTTCATTGTCCCGGAGCAGCATGGTTTTGTCAAAGGACGATCTACTTCGACTGATTTAATCCTCTACAATTATTTTATCCATAAAAATTTGGAAAAGGGTAATACGGTACATGCTATTGGTGTAGCGTAAATGATTTAGGCATTAATCTGACGAAATGTAAGTGCATTAAGCTTAGTATGTCCAATAGGCCTATGGGCTTTGACTCACGGTCGTACTATCTGAGTGGCCAGCATGTTGAGGAGGTGAATGAGATCAATGATTTAGGCGTGATATTTAATAGCAAAGATAATTTTCGGAATCATATTTCTGAAATTAGGAATAAGGCTTTGAGGAATTTAGGCTTCATCTAGCGCTTTACGGTGGATTTCGGGAATCCGTTCGCTGTGAAATTGCTGTATCAGTCATTGGGTCGGAGAAATCTTGAATATGCCTGCATCGTCTGGGATCCTTTTTTGAAATCTGAGGTCGCTCTCCTTGAGTCGGTCCAGCGTAGGGCTACCAGGTATCTATCTTTCAAATTTGGGGGCTTCGGGAGTTTTATCGTATGGCGAGAGACTTCGTGCCACTGGCTTACAATCGTTAGCGGATAGACGAAGAGTTTCAAGCCTGTTATTTGTCTGGAAGGTCCTCAACTCCCACATTTCCTGTCCTTAAGTCCTTTCTGGTCTAGCTCTGAGAGTTCCACAGCGATGTCAGAGAACGACGAGTGCTACATTTAATGTTGCACCGTTCCGTACCAATTACGGGAGGCATTATACGCTGTCTCGTTTTGCTTCATTGGCCAATTCTATACCCCTGAGCTGTGATATCTTCTCCGATCCTTTCAATTCTCTTAAGGAAAAAATTATCAGTTATTGTGATAATCATACCTTATTTATATACTCTGTGGTTCTTTGTTTATATTTTATTATTATTGTCGCTCTGTTTGGTGTTTTTAACTGTTGAGCTGAAAAATAAATTAAATGAAATGTTATTTTATAATTTTTCCAGTTTGTGAGGGAGCATTGAGGTTGAGGAAAATTCGAGGAACGACTTTTGGCATACGGGCCTTAATGAAACGAAAGACTGATTTTAAAAAATATGATTATTAATTAGTTGGGAAACCAAATGCTGATGATGGTGAGCAGCCGAAACCGGTACGTTTTTGACGAACCTCATCGAGGGAAGACAGACGATGTAGGCTCCTATTGCAACAGATTTATGCATGCTTTACTATTAATGGTCTTATAATTATAGTAACTAGATTGTAAGAAAAAATTTGATTCTAGTTTTTGAAACTAACTTCAAAGTGATGCAAAAAATGTGACCCAAATGCATGATGACAAAATTAGAATGTAGATTGCACTATTATTTTTAGTTCATATAGTTTTTTAATGACGTCACTTGTTATACATCATTGCGTTTTTTTATATACAACAAATTTTTCCTCATCCAGTTTTGTCCTATAACAATTTTCCCCCTGCATTTTTCAAATGCAGAATCGGGATAAATCGCGGTCTTTAATGGCAACGTTTCTATAGAGATCCCGCCCCACGGCCTATCAAATCATTGTGGCATCCAAGAATCTATCAATCGTGCTTGAGAAAACTTGGATGCCAAACTTTTTTTTTTAAAGACCCGCCCCCAACACAAACGCTTCAAGCCAGTGATGGGAACAGGTGGCTGTCGGGGATTAAGTGAGCCAAATAGGAAGAAATGAAAGAAACATTAAAACTTATGGAGTCTTCTGAATTCTCATTCTCATTCATCCTCAATTCTGTTCGATCGATTAGTGCAATGTATGGCTTAGCGAGTTTTTGACGGTAGTGCATTCAAAACGTTGCGCATACTACGGCACAAGTTTATCTCCCCACTGTCTGCCCACTTAGTGACGGAATCTCGACCGTGTTGCTTCACTTCGATAATTCGATTTGTTCACTCCCACCAAAAATATTTAAATAAATCAACAAAACACTTTTACTAAGGGAACTATGGTTACGTATACAAGCTACACAGTTATCATTATTTTGTTCTAATATTATTCCCGGTGCGTTATTTTTAGAAGAAGGGGTGAAGGGGAAGCTCATTTCACTAAATTAAGGGGGCTGGCGAGAGTCCATCTCTTAGTAGACAGACTATAGTAAACTCCTTATTCACTCTCACTCCACAAAAATTGAATCCTGCCATCATAAAGAATAAATTTCGAAAAAAACATAATTGAATAGATCAACCTGCTTTCTGTCTTATAACCGCTTAAAAGGTTAAAAGGCGCCAAAAAAGGTCAAGGAATAAGTTCTGAAAATTGTCGGACATTTCTGGCGCAAGGTCTTATCAAGCCTTATCGCTAGACATTTGAGTGCCTTTTCTTGTGCCATTCAAGTCTCCGCGTGTACAGGGCTTAACAACGTAAGGTAAAATTTCACAGTGGATGTTTAAAGCCCTGTACACACGGAGACTTTTCTGTCCTGTCTGTTAATTTTGGGTAAATCAAAGGTCTTTAACGAAAAGTCATTTTAATAAAATGAATTGTTACAAGTCAAAACAAAGACTGAGAAGGGGGAAAATATAAACATGTGAGCAATTAACAAAAACGATAAATTAATAGCAAAGCCATTTCCACATGACTATGACACTGTCTTCTACTGTAGCTGGTGTTCAAAGTAGTTAAAAACATTAAAAGTGAAGTTTTAGGTTTGTTTGGTTGAATGATGGTTCAAGAAATTGAATTATTTCTTTTTTATTATGCCCATTTTGAAGCCCATTGAGGGGCTTAGTATGAAATTATTCGCACATATTTGAAGTATGTTTATTACCCCCTCTCTTAAATCCCTCTGCTGAAGTCAAAGTCATATGGAAAACCAATAGACGATTTCCACGCAGGCGCTCTCCATGCCTACTGTAACAGTCTTTTAACCCGCTCAGGGCAGGTTATGGGTTACTCTTCTAGTTTGCAGTTTTTAGGTAAGCTTATTTTTCTCTCATTCCCGTCAAAATAAAACCGCATTTACAGTCATTCATTTCTGCTTTTATTCTTCAGCCTCCTTCGTAATATGAGCGCTCGAGTTCCGTTTCGGGAAATCCAGGTGAACACCTCCGACGTGCCAGGATCATGCCTTCCCCCAGCTCCGACTGTGGTTCATTTGAAGAGGTTTGTCCACTTACCCAAGTATAAATGTACACGACATGAAGTAAGGCGAGTGTGACCCATCGACGAAAAACCAAATGATGCGCTTTTTTAGTTCCAAATAAGCGAGGAAAGGCGCAATCCAATGCTGGAAACGTTGCGCTCCCATCGTTGACACCCACTGAGAGCTGCGAGCTTTCTTTCATTTCCTTCATCACAAACTCACCGCTCACCACCCGCAACGCACGGATATGCAACAGGGTAAGGGAGGGCCGATGAGCAGGGATTGGCAGTATTTTAAATACATTTGTATTTTGTATCGTCTTTCCAAAATACACATATTTTGGAATGCTGGACTAAAATACATTTTCAAAATACTTCACGTCATGAAAATTTTTGTTTTTTCCTGCATGCTTCCTGCTCCTCCCTCCCTTTCGTAACTTTTTTGGCTGAAGTCAAGTCTCACCTGCTCACTAAAAAACCCTTTTTTCCTTTTCTTCCTTGAATTGTTGGAGAGCTGATTTTTGGAGTGATTTTATGGTGGGGGGGGGGTCAGGTGAACTATTAGGATGGAAGTATGAGGATATCGAACATAAATCATGATTATGAGGGCCGGGATGTTAGTATTTTCCCTGATTTCTTAGTCATCCTAACAATAAACGCTTTTTATTTAAAGCCATTGAATATAGAATCTCGACACACTTAAGGCCGATTCGGACCTGGCATGGGAACACGCTGTCCCACATGTGATACAAAATTCCAGAAAAGTATTTTGTTTGTTAACGTTCACATTGCCCGCACGTGACGTGGGAACATGTGGGATGATATTTGTCAGAGCAATGCGAGCGTATGCAAATAAAAGTATTTTCCAGAATTTTGTTTCACTCGTGGTATGGGTGTTCTCACGTCACGTCCGTGGTCCGAGTAGTCTGTATTGACCTCTACCCATGTTGGTGACTGAAAGGCATGACCAATTGTATCTATGGATCCACGGCTAGTACCTAGCACTATTGAGTTTTGACGCGACGCGTTCAGTCCCCCCCCCCCTTTTGACATCCTTTCATCTAAGCGGAACTCAAAATACAAAAAGTATTTTAAACACAATTTTGTATTTCAAGGAACTTTACGGTCTGTATTTAAAATACAGGACCATTGTGTAATTTGTATCTTGTATAGAAAATACACAAGTCAGAGTATTTTGCCCATCACACCCGCCTAATTTCGCAGTATAGTCAAATTTTTATCGTAAAGGTGGATCTATGTGGAAACGGTGTTGATGAACTCATGTTTTCCAGTCATGGTTCGTCAGGCTGGGAAAGTCGAGTTGATCAACACCATTAAATTCCGATTTTATGTAGTGTGGGTGGACCTTAAGAGTAGTTGACGCCTCATATTCGCTCTGAAATCTTTGAATGTCTGCCGTGCAGGACACGGTTTGTCCGTGTTGTTGCGTGAGTGTGATTGGATATAGGTATTCCTTCTTAGAAGGCTTAGTAATCTGAGCGCGTATACGAGAATACTCTTAGCGTTTTCCATTTGCATAAAACTCAGCGCTGGAGCCGAGCATTTCCACCCGTCTTCTCTGAATTATATCATATGGTAACGGAGAAAACAAGTGGAAATGCTCGGTTCCAGAGCAGAATTTTATGCAAATGGAAAACGCCATAAATTTATACCGATTGTTATTCTTGTCTTGACTCACATCGCGGTTCTGCCGTCAGGTTCCTCGAGGTTCGGGGAGTTGATATTAGGCATAAAAAATTCAAAAAACACGAACTAGAAAGCCTAGCCTCAGAAAGTAAGGACCTCCCTGTGGATCCAACCGTGGATCGTGGGAAGTGGTTGACAGCGAAGTCGGACCTCCAAAGAGCATTGGACATTGAAGTAGCTGCTGCCGGGAGCAACTCTGATGACTTTGATGTGTTCCCCCTTATTTGGAGTCCGTTCCCATCTGAATTAATACCGCAAGGTTTTGACTACGGAAAACTTTACGGCTATGTCATCGAAAAAGCACTCGTACCTCGTAAGTACCACCAACTGCAAATTCCTACTAGTACGCTTCTTCAAGTGCCTATATTCCAGGTGAATCGCCTGATGATTCAGACGACGACGACGACGAAGATGGTGACGCTCAATACTACGGCACGTCGAAATCACTCCGCCGTGGGAGTCGTTATTTTATTGATGGTCATGTGACAAATATAAAAAACTCGCTGTCGACCAAACGCCATTTTTGCGTCAAAAGTACGGTGCGAGCGTCCATGACCGCGGTTGACCACACGGTCATGATCATGCTCCACAAAATCCGCGGTGACGTCCTAGATGCAACTTGCGATTGCAAAGCTAGTGCGATGGCAAGATGCTCGCATGTTTGTGCTCTTCTTATAGCCATCGAGGACTACACAAAAAACTTCGGCTACACGCCCCCATCTAGCACAAGTTCTCTGTGTACCTGGAACAGAGGGCGTAAACAGAAAAGTTCTGGGGTAGTATTCAAAAAAAAGTACACGGGCAAGAATGATCCTTCGCGGACTGAGCGATTCGAGGCTTTCAAATGTCCTCAGAAATATTCACCTATGGACCATCTCAAATACCTCTTTCAACTGAAGGGAGTTCCGTCCATGATCGAGTGTATGAGCAGATACACTTACCAGGACTTCGAGTTGACGAACAGTCGAATAGCTGAATTAAGGTGAGGAATTAGTTTATCTTCTGATTCCAAACAATGGTACTTACGTATTAATGATTAAATAATTCATTTAAATAAACTTTATACAGGTTTCTCAGTAAGCAGCTGAGAGATACGTTAAAGTTCGGATTGTCCAAACCGTCCTCAATCAAGGGCACAGAGCAACAATCACTCAGTAATGATTGGCATCGATTCCGTCGCCTTCTCATAACGGCATCGTCCTTCTCCAAGTTTCTTAATGTCAATAATATCGAACAGAAGGTGTACGAACTCATGTGGAACCCACCATCCATTTCCAACCGTTACGTAGAGCATGGAAAGAATCACGAGGATGCAGCTCGTCTATCCTATCAGTCAGCTACAGGAAATAACGTTTCGTTGACGGGATTGTGGGTGAACCCAAACTACCCTGGGTTGGGTGCTTCCCCTGACGGTTTGGTGAATTCTCCTGGATCAAATCCCCAAACTGGCCTGCTCGAAATAAAATGTCCATTTATTATTAAGGATCATCACCCCCATGATGTTGGCAAACTTTCCTTGAAACAAGCTTCAAATTACTGTCTAAAAAAAATAGGAGACACGATGATGTTGCCCCGTAATCACAAATATTACAAACAAATTCAACTACAGTTGGCAATCACGGGGTTTCAATGGTGTGATTTCGTTGTATGGACCTTCAAGGGGGCTCATATCGAAAGAATTTATGAAGATAGAAATTGGTGGAGCAGTGTTTGTGACAAGCTTCTTGAATTTCACGAGAAATATGTCTGCCCAGAATATTTTGAAATGAAATTGCCTAGAAAGCTTAGTGCGGTTTGCCTTGATTAAAGGGTATTACCTGTGATTGTCAATCAAGATTAAACGTATTTCCCAGGGTTTGTTAAAAACTGAGGTATATTTTTCTGCTCTTACACCCCTATCCTATTCCATTTGTTTCCTTATTTAGTGTGATTCAATCATTTTGTGAAGATTTATTAATTATTATTCTTGTGATTTTTCAACGTTCGTTACCTCATGTGTTAGTCATGTCTGTGATCAATTTCTTTAATAAACAGGGTGAAGCTGTTGAAGTGTGAAACATTTTTTGGGTGAAAAACGTCGGCCACAACAGGGCCAAGGAAACACGGTGCATCAAGATTTTTGGGTGAAACAACGTCAAGAATGACGTGAACCGCGCTCAACCTGGAATTTTCAACTCATTGTCAGTCAATGGGGAACTTGCATGAATGTCCGATTCGGGAGAAAAGTATACCGGTGAATTGGCACATGGACAATCCCCACTCAAAATTTTTAAAAATCCGCTCTAAAAAAATCCTTGATTGATTTCAATGTTTAATGTGAGAAATAGCATTGTGGAAGAGCCCTCTTCAAGAAACACCAGTGCTTGAAAAATGTACAAGTTCTTAGACCCCGTTCCCCGAAAGCTTTGTGCTATGCGCTTCGTGGAGTCCACGCAACCAAACAAATTTATTTCCTCGATAAATGAAGCGTTTTAATAGGTTGCATAGACTCCACAGACGCGTAGTAAATAAATGATTTGTGAACCATATAACCCCGGGGCAGGAGGCTATAGGAAGCTACGATTTTGTTTGGAGAACACAGCCCTTTATTGGTAAAATTTAAATTCACAGCTCTGTAATTCATTTTTTCCCCCAAACAATTTTGGAATCCACGTACAATAATAATAATATTAATAATAATAACAATAACAATAACAGTACGGGCTAATGACCTTTGACGTCGATGCCTAAATAATAATAATAATGATAATAATAATAATAATAAACGCAAGGTATACAAAATATTTCCCGTGCGTTTCGAAAGAACATTGAGTTCTTAGTTCTTACTTCGTAAACTTTGAAGTCGTGTCAAGTTGGAAATTGAAGTTAAAAAAATATGACCCTGAAAACGATTGCCTAAAGTGTGTTTAGTGAAAAGGAGCACTCAAAGGAGACTCGGAGAGCATTGTGGGTAGCATGACTTCTTCCCGAAATGTTGGTATTTGTTTAAGTCAGATGTATCGGACATTGTACGTTGGACGTTGTAAAACTCAAATTGCTCAGCACTTGGTGAGGTTTTGTTTTCAACACTTGTAAAATAAGAGGGAAGGATTAATCGCAATTAATCGTGTTACAGTTTTACAACGATCCCATTGTTTGGAGTTAAGGGGGAGTTGTACATGTGTTTCCTCGACCCCCCTCCAATCGCACCTCGCCTAATCGGCGTTCAGAGCCGGATTCATGCCTTGGCAGACTAGGCAGCTGCCTAGGGGCCCGGCCAATCGGGGCCCCTGGCCTCTGGATAAAATTGGGAAAAAGCGCTAATTAGCTACTAAAATTAGGAAAAACGATAATTCCCGGCTCAAATTACGAAAAATGGCTCATTAACTTGGTAAATTAACAAAAACGTCAATTTGCGAAGGTGTCAATGGTGGGGGTGAGAGAAGGGGGCTATAAAGGGAGGGGGAAATAAAATTGAGAAAACATGCTTATTCAAGGATAAAGGGTAGAAAAGGCGTAGAAAAACTTCAATTGACTGTTGAAATTAGGAAAAATGGCTATTTAGCCATTGGTGGCTGAAATTGATCCAAAAGCGCTAATTCGTGGCTGAAACTGAGAGAAATTGAGAAAAATCGTGCATTATCGGCTAAGATGAGTAAAAACGCAATTTCGTGGCCAACATTGGGAAAAAATCGCTAATTCACGGCTACTTGAAGCAACTTTTTGGCTAAAATAGAAAAAAGGCGTTATTTAATAGCTAAATGTGAAAAATTCGCTAAATTGCGGCAAAAATTAATAAAAATGTCTCATTCATAGTGTAAAATTGAGAAAAAGAGCAAATTCGCGGTAGAAATGGATAAAAACTCGATTCATGGCTGAAATTTGGAAAAATCCCCGTTTAGCTAGTAATTTAGGAATAACAAGCCTCTCAAGCCTCTCCTCCTACCCTTTCCCCCTTAAAAAGGGTGAGATCAGAACTTCATCCACAGGCCCCAGGCCCAAATGAGAGGGGTTGTAACTACACGACGTCGACGCATTTTCAATGAACTGAGCACTATAAACACTATTAAAATTGTAATTGGCCATGTTGTCGTGGAGTTATTCAGATGTCCAGGTGGTATATGTTGTTGTCTCTCCACAATAATTGTTTTTATTTCTTTCTGTTCTTGGTCTAATCGATTTTCTGCCTGTCTAGGCCATCGTCAGGACCATTATTAAAATAAGTTTTCGTGTGTCTTCCACACTCGTTGACTTCCTATACTATTAATAAATAGTAATAGGATTAATAAATAGTATAGGAAGTCAACGAGTGTGGAAGACACACGAAAACTTATTTTAATAATGGTCTTGATGATGGCCTAGACAGGCAGAAAATCGATTAGACCAAGAACAGAAAGAAATAAAAACAATTATTGTGGAGAGACAACAACATATACCACCTGGACGCTATAAACACTACTATAAAGAGCTGAAACTTTTGTTTGAAAAAGGCTCGAAATTAAAACAAAACATAAGTTACTATAGTCTGTCCACTTAGTGATGGGCTCTCGAACGTGTTGCTTCATTTCGATAGTTCGATTTGTTCACTCCCACCAAAAATATTTAAGGAAATCAACAAAAAAACGTTTACTACGGGCACTATGGTTACGTACAGACGCTACACAGTGATCATTTATGTTCTAAAATTATTCTCGGTGCGTTATTTTTAGGAAAAGGGGCAAAGTGGAAGCTCATTCCACTAGGGCCGGGCGAGAGTCCATCCCTAAGTGGACAGGAAGGATTGTAGTTACGAAATGGGCACAACCGCGGCCTACTACGCTAACGTGGAGCTGCGCCATTAAAAATGCCCTGGTTTCAGACCTCGTATTTATCACTTCCTATGATCCTTGTTGACAACAACTTGAAGCCTGCCACCAAAAAGTTGATTAATTTAGGCCCATTTTCACCAACAAAATTGATCTCGTTTAAAGTTGATCGTGATTAGTTGCCAATAGCGACCCATATGAATTCTGATATAAGTTTTTACATTGCAATCGTGATTAGTTTTTGATCTTGGTTTGAGAAGTTGGTGAAATCGGGCCTAAGAAAATGATTAACAAAAATCCAAAACATGCAATACTTTCATATTTTCCAACTCAATGAACAAATGGTTCCTGAAAATTTAACAGGCACGCGCACACAAATACTGATTGAGATAGAATGTGTTGCATGCTTAGGGGTAGCACTCGTTGGAACAACCTAAACGATTTTAACCGACCTACGACGTGCTCAATGAAAATTCTGTTCGCGGCTATAACCTTTGTTTCAATCTCTTCCTGAGGCGTCAATCGGTCTCTTCCCTTTAAAAAAGCAGGTATTTTCAAAATAACCCCTTTCTCATCTGCCATATCTTTAATGGTAAAACCTCGGTCGGCCAAAACCATGTCACCTTCATCAAGAAGATCCATGAAATCAGAACTCTCAACGATGGCCCTATCTGATATGGATCCCTCGTATAACTCACTAACATATGTGACTGTCCCATTAGGAGCACATCCCAATAGAACTTTATAAGTGGTGTGTGCTTTGTACTGAGAAAAAGAATTTCCTTGCTGTTCAAAGTTGGAAGGCCGTTGAACAAAAAACTCTGCACAATCAATAATAACTCTGATGTTTCGGAAGTTATGATTTTTAAAACGGGCAGGTAAATTTTCTTTGATAACTTCTCTTGAAGGAAACATGGCAGGCCTCATAAGACTGAATTTGCTTTTCAGCACGAGGACCCAAGTGGTTACGATCCTACTAACGTAAGCTTGGGAAAAATTAAATTTGTAGCATATGTCAGAGATGAGGAGTCCACCCTTCAGCCTCAGGAAAAAAATTAGAATCTCCTGATTACGAGTACAACGAAAACGACTATGGGCCCTTTTACAATTCCTCGAGTCACTACCCCAATACGATATCTCATCGTCCTTGACAAATGATTTTAAAATGTCAAACCTGGCGTGGTCCATTCCAGTATAAAATTTACACATTTTCTCATTTGTCAACAACTTGGATTCAAATTTTGAAATAGCATCCATCTTTGCCTGATCTTTTAGTTTTACTATTTCTGCTTGAAGTTGTTTGTTCAACAATTCGAGTTCCTCGACTCTTTTCCTGAGCTTATCGGCATTCTCGATATTTTCACCTCTAGTTTGAGTGGCCGGGGACTTCGCAGAGATAGGTGGGAACAATGTTTGAGTCTCTTTGTCGACCGTAGCAGCCCTGTGAGAGTCCGTAGAAATGTCTGGGTAAGGCTGAGGGTCTGGCAAGGCTGAGGCGATCACATTAAACGAATCCTGGCTTGATAAGCAAGAAGGCTCCTCAAGCTGTTCAAGATGACTGACTAAGGGAGTATTCGTACGTTCTACAAAATGAAAGAATTAAAATATCATTCATGTTTAATAATCGCCATAACCAAAACTTGACGCTACCTTTTGTTAAGGAACGACTGGGACCATCTTGACTCCAGATCCGAGGACGACGCCTGAAATAACTGGTCGGTGGCTGAAACAAGGGGGAAGCTTGCATTAACAAAAATAAAATACCAAACGTGATCATGCTCGCATGAATAAACTATCTTTTTTTTCTAGATGCAGGTGCTGAAACCGCGCGAATACTTCAAGTTGATAGAGATGCGTAGGTACCCATGGCCGTTTCTTGCTTTCGTGGGGCCCCTAGGCGAGCACTATATTGCGGGACCTCCTAACGGGGTATAACTATACGTGAACATACAAATACACAGAGCTAGGCAGTTACTCATTACCCCGTTACTAACGTAGTTACATTTTTTGGTAACGGATTAACGAAAAAAAAATAACTGACAGTAAATCCTTGAGATGTGTGAACTATCTGCTTTTAAAGGCCGAATAGCAAGTTTTAGCGGCAAAAGTCGACAATTTCTTGTGGCCAAATAATCACTTTCTGGGGCAAAGAATAAGTTTCTGAGGCCAAGTAATCATTTTCAGGGGCCAAATAATTAGTTTTCCTGAGAGTGATATACGGGGTCAAGCAAAGAAGCGTTTCAAATTTTCTGCAGCATGGTGGATCGTTACATCGGACCATCGTTAAAGATTCAGGTTTTAGGAGTTGAGTCGTCAGTCAAATTTACTGAATCCGAGATGAAATATACACGTTTTTGAGTCAAAATTATTCCTCCATCACTCAGACAACTTTAGGAAACAAAACTTTAATAACTTATACCGTCTCAGCAATCCACGTTTAAAATTTTATTAGAAAACCGAGGAGTGTCGGGGGGGGGGGGCGACGGGGTTCTCGTCCGGATCCTTCAGGCCAGTTCCGAAAAAGGAAATTATAAGCTTTCGCCTTCCTATAATGGGTATACATGTTCCGTATTCGAGTCCATCTTGAACAGCTAGCCTCTGTCGTGGCTTAATCGCCCATAAGTTAGAATCAGAAGGACAAGAACGGAAGGGTCACTGCAGCGGACATAACTCCCGTAAACCCTGCGGCCCAAATAGGCGACTAACGATAGGGGTTTTCAACGTCTTCGTCATCAGAAACAGAAACAGGAACATAAACAAACGATGTCGTAGACAAAGGAAATCTCGGGAAAACTCCTGTTAACTCCTGTTCTTAGGGGTTCTGGATTCTGGGGGGTCGGGACGGGAGCCTTGTCGCCTTATTTGAAAATCCCAAGGGTACAAATCAAGGCCTCTACATAAAACCATTCCTAAATTTTCCAAAGCCATGAAACCAACTTTTTTTTTTTGTATTTTTTTTATAAACGGTAAGGTATTGTTATGGGTCACACCCACCCTAACGGCTATATGAGGGGGGGGGGGGAGTTGAGGCGAGCGGCTTGGCTCAGGCGGGCGAACCCTACCTTAATTAGACAATATGATTTTTAAAAAAGAGGAGTGCGTGAGAACCCACATTGCGACGCGTTTCGGCAGCGAAGAAGTGGGGAGGAAGAAAGGGCCAAACGGAAAAGGAAGATGCGATCGCTAGGGGAGTGTGTTTTTGGCCAGCGTCGAGGGGAGTGAGTTTTTGACCAGCGCCCGGGGAAAGTCGTCTCGTCGGCAACGCCAGCAACGGGGGAAAACCAGAGGAAGCAGGGACGTCTTCGTGGGGCTTTCGGGGGACAAAATGAGAGATCGATTAGCGAGGCGCGAGCACCGGTCTTTTTCTCTTTTGTCCTCTGTTGGTGATCCGGCTACAAAACGCCGGTCCTTCGGGGCGTTCGCTGTGGAACCTTGACTCCGTAGTTGAGCGGTTGTTCGTCGAAGACGCACCCGGAAGTCGGACTTCCCCGTGGCGTCCTCGGACCCCAGGAGTGAATATTCGTGAGTACTGTGTAATCCCCCTTTTTCAAAGACTCTCACACTAACGTAAAACCGAGCCCATATAAATCGACCTTCGCGTAAAATTAATTAATAAATAACAAAAAACAATGAAAAACAATAAAAAAGAACCAAAAAATTTAACAGTTTCCATAGGAGTCTTGACGACGTTGCAGTCTTCCATTTTAAACAGCGCAAGGAGTTTATTTATCATTTTTGTCTGTCTGATGATTAGTCGGTTTTTATCCTTCGTTACCTCCATACCCAGAAATGTAGACTTTTCTCCAAGACACTTTATATTGAATTTTTCTTTAAACGATTTGATCAATTTTTGAACTTCTTGTTTGTCACCTGTTGTGATCGCGTCGTCTACGAAGAGAACGACAAAAGCTTTTAAATTTGTGTAGAGACAACAGTCATATTGCGAACGTTTGAAGTCAAGACTAGTCATAACACCGGAAAAAGTATCATTCCACACTTCCGGCTAACATTTTAACCCATACAGAGCCCGATTCAATTTTAGAATTTGACAGGGTTGACCATCCACTCCTTTAGGCTTCTTAATAAAAATTTCTTCCGAAAGAGTTCCGTTTAAAAATGCTGTAGGAACATCAACTTGTTGAAGTGGCCAGTCGTTTTGGATAGCGCACGAAAGTAGGATCCTGACGGTTGAAATTCTACAGACCGGCGAATAAATTAAATCTGTCGATGTCTGTTGATAGCCTTTAGCTACCAATCGAGCTTTTTTGGTTCCGTCTTGCTTCACTTTGAACACCCATTTCGTGTCTATTGCCTTTTTCCCTTGAGGAAGAGTAGCTGGTGACCAAGTATTTAGTTTTTCATGCGAATCGAGTTCCTTTTTAATCGCCTCCTACCAGCTAATCTCTTTTACGGCTTCTTCGTACGATGGTGGCTCCTCGTCGCTTGCAGTCAACATGCAGTACGCGGAGTAAATCTCGAAATCTTTCAGATGACTGGGTATTTTTGTTCCTCTACTTGATTTTCTAGGTTCCGTTTCTGTTTCTTCAAAGTATTCGCGTTCGATATTCAAATCCGTTTGAGCGTCATCCGTAATCAAGTCTGGTTGAGCGTCAACTGTGTTCAAGTCGGGTTGAGCGTCAACTGTGTTCAAGTTCGGTTGAGCTTCAACTGTGTTCTCGTCTCTTTCTTCGTTTATTTCACCGTACATTTGTGAGATGGGCACATTTGTCGAGACTGGTAGAACACTGTTCTTAACTCTGGCGTCTTCTCCAGTGTATTGCATGACGCTTTCATCAAATGTGACGTGACGAGATGTGACGACTTTGTGAGCTGAGGGTAACCATACCCTATATCCTCCGTCACTGTAACCAATCATAGCACCTCGTTGAGCTCGAGGTTCGAATTTTTTATTTTTTGGCAGAATGAGAGACCATGCTCGACAACCGAATATTATGCCCATTTTGAAGCCCATGAGGGGCTTAGTATGAAATTATTCGATCATATTTGAAGTATGTTTATTACCCCCTCTCTTAAATCCCTCTGCTGAAGTCAAAGTCATATGGAAAACCAATTCCTCAGACTCGAGGAAAAAAATGTTTTAGTGCATTTCATTCTGAAAATGCACTATTGGTCTCGTCGTGATGGTGGCAAACATGGGTCATGTCCTGTTTTTTTCACGTTTCAGAACCTCTAGAACACGAATTCATTGGTCTCCAAAATTCATATATATATATATAGGTTTATTTATAATATTATGACCGTTTTCTTGTTAGCACGATAACTCTCGAAGAAATCAATTTAGCGGAACGCGCTTTGGCACAAAAATCAGTAGTCATAAGACCCCGGTCAGTATTGCATTTTCGGTTTGAAGTTGAAGCGTGATATCTATCTTGATACCATATGTTTTTTCCAACACTTAACTTTTGTATAATTTTTGAATTTAGCGGGTGATCTACTTTCATAGTAGAGCAGCGCAACGTATCGGGAGCATAAATCCCATCCCACGAACCGCTTCATTTTTTTAACATACAAATAATACAAAGTTTAATGACTTGGTTTTCCATATGACTTTGGCTGAAGTGAAACAAAAAACCAAAATGCTTCTTTTGAACACTGAAGTATATTGCCATATTGGCAGACAAGTACTTGAGCAAGAAATGTCCGATTGAGAGTTCAACAATACCTTGTTTTTTCAAAAATTTTTCTAAACTCTCAATTTGAGTTTCTTTTAACGGATTCATAAAAAATAATGCTTCCTCCGCTCTTTTTTCTTTTTTCCAATCTTACGGTGGATGGGGGTGGCGACTGCCCCAACCTCCAACTTGTAGCCACCCACACATACGTACATCACCAATTCAAAAGCCAATCTGTTCATACTGTCAGCGAGTGCAGTTTACAGCAAGCTCTCTCATTGAAGAACAAGACCGGTCGTCCACTGGAAGCGTTTTCGAGCAGCGCGACAACGAGCGTACATCAAAAAGGCTTAATGCATGCACTGTAGCTAAGCCTGCAGAGGACGATGTCACATTCAATTCAAGACTTTGGGACTCGTTGTCGCGGTTTTGCTCGATGACGCTTCCAGTAAACGACAGACCTAAAGTGCTTAAGAACCCCCCCCCCCCCCAGCAAAAAACTCTAAATCCGTCCCTGTTACCGTATGTACCTACATTGGAGAGAATTTGCAACCACCCCATAAACACACTTCCATCGAATCGACATCGAATCAACGTGGATAGACGTTTTTTCGTTGATGAGGATAGTTCATCGTATAATCGACGTCGATTTTGCCTCGGTACCATAATGTTGATATATCGGCCATGATACGACGTCGGTGTCGGGTTGAGCTATCGATGTGTTTTATTCGACGTAAAATATTCGTTGAAATCAACTCGATGTAAATACGTTGTTTCATCGATCAAGATGCGACATCGATGTGACGTTGAGCTGTAGGCGTGTTTTATTCTACGTAGAATCGACATAGAATCTACGTTGAAGTCACTAACTATTGTTCGACAGCTGTAGCCTGTCAGAAAAAGTACATTTCATTTATGCGACCGCATCCACTCAAACTTAAACATAATTTTGAATGGATCAATAAATTTTAAATACAATTTAGGCCGTGGTAAAAACCCCGGGTTCCGTTACATAATTGCACCAATCCGTGACATAATTGCACCAGCTACTCGACATTTCTTAAAAACATTGTTAAAAATAGATCCTTGATTGATTTTAATGCTTTATGCGAGCAATGGTCTTGTAGAAGAACCCTCTTCAAGAAAATCCAAATTTTGAAAAATAATGTGCAAGTTCCCTATACTATATTGAGCTTCCTAAAACTAATGTTTTTTAGATTACGTAAATTGCCAGATCGGTTACAATAGCTCAAAGTGTTAGTGGTATAGCACATAATATGTACGAACGCAAAGTGTCTGGGTTCGAATCCCGAATATATTTTTATTCATTTTATTTAATTCGTTCATTGTTCGACCTATCGACGTCGAATCAACGTAGAATCGCGGGACATTTTTGACGCGATGTCGACTCGATTTTTGATCGATCATCGACTCGATGAATGACGTTGATTCGATGTCGATTCGACGGAAGTGTGTTTGTGGGGCAGTCCCGTAAACGCAAAAGTTAATTTTTGTGTACGCGTTGCTAGGGTAGTAAACATTTTGTTCGTTGAAATGTGAATAGCGTTAACGTTAGCGTTGGCGGAGCTGTTTGCAAAATCTCTCTATTATTCCGAATGAAATTGTTTATTTTCAAGCCCCAAAAGTTACTCCCATTTTTTATGTCCTGCCCTCCTATGTTCACAGGGCTAATGTAGACGCGGTATTTCTAAGCTGGGTTTCCGTGGTAGGGAGAAAGGAGATATTTTTCCTAAATTTCTCCGTTTTTTCTTTGTTTTTTCATAGAAACATATGGTTTTTACACTTTTTGACATCACGACAAATGAACATTCCTAAAAATCTTAAAAATTTAATGACAGGACAGAAAAGTCTTCGTGTGTACACGGCTTAAAGCCCTGTACACACGGAGACAGAAATGTCATAACATCTCGAAGCAAGATAATATTGTACCTCATTTCTGTCAAGCCCCTTGTGTTCACACGAGGACATTTATGTCGTGACATGCAGGCGCGTAGCCAGAATTTCTTGGGGGGGAGGGGGTATGCCTACTCTTTTCAGTGTTTAACTATGTATTATTATTATTATTATCATTATCATTATTATTATCATTATCATTACTATTATCATTATTGTGCGATATTATTCTGAAGCGTGAGCGGAGAAATTGAAAAGAAAAAGTCTCCTTCAGAACATGGGTAAATATATCTGAAATTTCGGGGGGGGGGGGCGGACCCGGTTGTTGGAGAAGATGACAATTCCCTTGAATTTTTCGCCTGATGCTTTCCATCGTTAATCTTGGAAAGCCAACCTCATTTTCGAATACAAAAAAATTTCGTTGAAATTGTCGTTGTGATAGTAACAATTGACAGGTGCAATTAAAAAAATGCACGTGTACCTTGGCACGTCAGGAAGTTTTTATTTCAACTTTATTGTACATGGGTACATTACAGTTGTGCGAGCCAGTTTTAGGAACATGGAGCACGTAAGACATGATGCCCTGTCCGGTGATAGGCCCTGTCAGTGGCGTAGCGTATTGGGGAAGGGCGGTGGGGCGGCCCGCCACGGGCATCAGTCGGATGAAGCTTTTATTCATTTGTAACGTGAATATGTTAAAGAACCGAGCACAGTTGGGATAAATATAGGGTCCTTTTTGCGCACCACTGGTATAAAACACTCCACATCATTCAACTGCCCAGTGCCCGTATTTGTCAGGTGCTCCGTGAAAGAAATTGTGGCTTCAGGTCTACCAAGAGGCACCAAAAGCGCACAAAATGGTCCAGTGCAGACCAGAGCGCCCCCAAGAGCTATCTATAGCAGTATAACGGCTGCCAGTTATAGTGGGAGGAGGCGTTAAAACTACAATGAAGTTGACCGAAAGCTGAGTCTTGGCGATGCTATGGCTCTCTTTGGAGGCAAAACAATCTAAGAACTGGACAGAGCGTTCCAGAAGCTGCGGGTTGCATCACACAACCGGTCAGTGTTTCACGCAAACACGCTCCGTCCCTCTACGCGTCAAATGTAAGCTGGAAGAATTTGACAGAGCCAACCTCACGGAATTGAGGTCTTTAGATTAACCAAAGGAGGAAAAATTGTTTTTATGGAGAGCCGAATCCGTAAATTTGTTTTTTATTGAGACAAATAACACGCAAAATTTGTATTTTGAGTATGCCAAGTTCCGCGAATTCTGTTGTTTGAAGATACTAACCTTCAAGATTGGATTTTGGAACAACAAAAGCCCTTGAGATTGGTTTATTGAAGCGCAAAACCTGTGAAGTTGGTTCTACTCAGAGAAAATATATGGTTCTACTCAGAGAAAATAAATCCTCGAAATAAGGGGTTTCAGGAGTTAAACCCGTGAAAGTGTTTTTTGGAGAAGCCGGATCCTCAAAGTTTGTGTTTTTCATGTAAGCCAGGCTCATGACTTTTTTTTCTACAGAGCCAAACCCCCAAGATTTTTTTTTTCAACGATTAAACCCCACGATATCGGTTTCTTGAAGACCCATTCTCGTGAAGTTGGTTCTCTCCGGAACATACCCCCCCCCCCATCTTTAATCGTACCTACATCATATTGGCTTAATTACTTCAAATCTAGCCCACAGAGACTACGAAACTGCTGATTTCTGTCTCAAGAAACATTCCCACGCCAAGAATCTGTCAATCTGACACCACGCCGGTCTGTTTATTCCGAAAAAAGCGTATATGTTAAACAGGTCCTTCCCAGGTAAATCGAATACGATGTTTGGGAGAAAATTCCCACGAGAACCCTGAATGTTTCCCCTACCCTAAGCCCTGGATGATTTTCGATTGAGTTGAGTAGCCCGATACTTGAATTTTTTGATAGTGCGGGGTGGGCATCTACCATGACCACCGCTCCGAGCATCAAAATGTCACGCTACACCCTGGGCCCTGTCAGGGAAGTGCAAACTTGATTGTTTCTGTACTTTTGATTCTCCTGAATACGGGATCGAAACAGATGATTTTAACCACACTATCTCTCTGAAAAGGCCAACTTTACGGATTTCACCCTTTTAAAAGAAAAATTTGCAGGGTGTTAGCTCATTTGTAAAGAGCAATTTATCGGATCTCGCTCCTTAAAAAAAAAATTAATGGATTTTACCATTGCAAAGCCCAAATTTTGCGGACTATTTGGCTCTTACAGAACCAAATTTCACGGTTTTTACCCACTCAAAATGCCAATTACGGAGGATTGTCTCCCTAAAAGCCAATTTTCAGGACTGGCTCATGAAATAATCCAATCTAATTGGTTTGGGTTGTGACCGTCAAAAATGAAATTCTTGGATTTGGGCTGTTTCGGATCGAAAAATAATAACCTCTGAACCGGACCGAACCGATTAAAAATGTCTTGGACCGGACCGATTTTATTTTGAATCTTAAATAAAATATCGCTGGAAAACGTACACGAAATAATAATTCGAAACGAAGCATATAAAAGTAATAATCCTTTGCTCACAAGCTCTACGTACACATTTTGTGGGCTATTCAGCCCAAAAATGCTTCACATTTAAAAGGAAGAAATTCGCAGCACGTTCACATCCGATCCAAAAGTGGGGGTAACAACGGCATGCATATTGCCCCTAACAGGCTAGTAGAGCTAGTCGAATCGCTGAAAACTGATGTGGGGAGGGTGGATATGAGTAGGTGTTATTCTGTGGGAGGGTTTTCGATACCCCCCCCCCTTTAAAAGGTCTCCGATCCACCCTTTGATGTTTGTGTAGGTCACGGTATTCCATTTAAACAAACTCGAGACATTAGAAGCACACAGTTCCAGCACGAAACGGATTCACATGAAAATTTCCTGTTTTTCTCTACAGGGTGGAACAGGATAAGTGTGACAAAAAAAATTGGGTGAAAGTAGGCCTCATCGAAACACTCGATCGAAAACACTCTTTGTACCATGGCCCGAAAATCAATACCCTACGAGATATGATTTTTCTAACGTTTATTATGACTCATGTCACTTTTCTTAACTAAATGGGAATAACTCAGTTTCCAGCTGACATTTTGCAGCTTTTGATGGCAGATTCGGAAACAGCACATTTTTTTCTGTCAGGATTACTCATTTACGATAAAATTCAACCATTTTCTGGGGGCTCGTGAGCTGCTCAAAGTTTTGCAAATCCAGGATTTCTAATTTTTCAAAAAAGTCAACCCCCGCTTTTTTACTCGAAATTTGAGCGCACCGACGGAAAAACTTCCCCAATGTGTACTTTTTAAAATTACTCATGAACCTATTTTTAGTTAATCAGTGATTTTTCGGCAGAAATGGCCATTTCTTAGAAAAAAGAATGGTTTTTCTCTTCAAAATCGCTTGTTTCGACCTACAACATTTGAACGAGCTTTGTGATTTTTAGCATGATTGACGTCATTAAAGCATCATCCGAAGTTTTGAACGGGACGGACTGTGTTTGCCTGTCAAAGTCCAAAAAATGTCGCTCCCGCAGCTAGCTGTCGGATAGAGTGCATTTCTCTACTGCGAATTTCAAATTCGTATTCGAATCGGAAATTGGTATCAACAAAGAGAGTCATTAAGTGCACTAATTTCGTCGAATAACAGCTAAACACGCCGAAATTCGCAGTAGTGAAATGCAACCTTGCCGACAGCCAGCTGCCGGAGCGACAGTTTTTGATATTTTGGTAGGAGTGCGCATTTCATTCGGTTTGAAGGGGAACTTTGGATAAGGCTTTAATGAGTTTTAGCATGTTATGAATCACAAAACTCGTTAAAATTAGGTTGGTTAAAACAAGCGATTTTTAAGAGAAAAATCATTCTTTTTTCCAAGAAATGGCCTTTCTGCCGAAAACTCGCTGAAGAACTAAAAAAAACGTTCAGGAGTAATTTTAAAAAGGACAAATTGAAGAATTTTTTCCGACCCATGGGATGTCGATACGCTCAGATTTAGTGTAGAGAAGTGGGGGTTGAATTACTTGAAAAATTAGAGATCCACGATTTGCAAAACTTTGAGCATCTCTCAAGCCCACAGAAAATAGTTGAATTTTATCGAAAAATGGATAATCTTGACAGAAAAAGTGTGCTTTTTCCAAATCCATCGTCAAAAGTTGCAAATGTCAGCTGTAAACCGATCTATTCGCATTTAGTTAAGAAAAGTGATGCAAGCCTCAAAAAACGTTAGAAAAATCATATCTCGAAGGATTTTGATTTTCGGTCCATGGTTTATAGAGTGTTTTCGATCGCAAATGAGGCCTATTTTCACCCATTTTTTTTGTCACACTTATACACCCTGTATACGCCATTTAAGGACCGAATTTTTTTGGTCCGGTCCTCACAAGAAGACCGGACCGGAATTATTCACAGTCCGGACCGAAATAAAATTGCTGGGACCGGACCCGGTTTCACCCCTAGCTGTTTCACAGTTAAAATCTCGAGGATTTGACACTTACTGAATATAATTTCAACCAAGGTTTTGGCTAATTGAAGGACTAGTAATTTCGCTCCCTAGAAAAAAAACAATCTTTCGGATTGGCTTTGCCAAAATGCAAATTTCACGAATCACAATCATGCTCGTCAGGAATCACTATTTTGCGCGGTTGGCTCCCTAAAAGGAGGCCGTCTTATGGATTTCACACGTTTAAATTCAAATTGGTAGGGTTGCAGGCTAATTTTAAAGAGCTACTACGCCGATCCGGCTATCTTAAAATTCTTGACCGTTTTTAAAAGACTGACCGCTCTCCCATGGATACATAAAAAAACCTCAAATTTGTTTCAAGCGTGTTTCAAGTGTTACTTCCAAACAGAGTTATTGTTTTTCTGTCCAAGGTTTGCCCCAAAGGTCTGCCGGGACCAGGAGCCCTCTCGGAAGAGAGGAAGTGTAAGACATTTTCAAATGCATGCATGCATGTGAACTCACCGAATTCCTTGTTGAAGGAGCTGTAGAATGATTTTTTCCTTCTCCTGTACAGGTGCATGTACCCAAAAGGAAATGAACTTTTATGAGGAGGACGTCGTATTAACCGAAGCGATGCGGTAGGGATTGCACTAAAAACCAGTCAATACTTATCAGGCCTCAACCGCAGAATGATTCAAAAGTCGCCGACTTCGAATTTCAGCGAGCAACGCACATAATTTGTACACCTCCGCCCGTGGAAGCAGGAACTGTCCCCTCTTCTAGCCAAGGCTTCTTAGAATAAGGCCTGATTTCACCAACTTCTTAAACCACGATCAACAACTAATCACGATTACAATGTAAACACTTATATCAGAATCCATATGGGTCGTCATTGGCAACTAATCACGATCAACTTTAAACGAGATCAAGTTTGTTGGTGAAAATGGGCCTAAATACGCTTCTGAAGATAGGAGACTCGTTTCTGGTTATTTCAAAGAAACATTGATTTACTTCGAATTAAGCAAGTTGGAAATGTTCGGAGGAAACCCGCACGAATTTCGACACTTCTTTCCCGATCCTCGATTTTATTTTCCCCGGTTTTGCCATAATTTTTTCAGTTGGTAAACAAAGGAAAGAAACACTGGAATCGGCTCGTTATTTGGACATTCAGGGACACAACACACCCCACGAAGTGGGTTTTTGGGGGCTCCCTCCAAGCGCGAATAATTGTGGTCCACTTCCTCTCCCGCCAACAGTCGTTTAATCTATAAATTAATTACATAAATTGAGAACTTAGCTCAATTACCATGCCAAACTATTGCCTTATCAACTGTTTATAATTATGCCTTTCAGACGACATTTTGAAACGATCATACCGCTCTCTATAATTCGTTTGAGTTACCAATACCTCCACCTCAGACGGAACCTGCACTAACTTCGTTCGGTCAGCTAGGATCCACCGAAGACCAAATCGTTTATCATTCTAATATTCCTCCCTGGGAAGATTGTTATATTCATGCTTCCCATGCTTCAACCATTCCCACTTACTTCACAATCCAATTAATTTCCCTATTATAAAAAAGGGATTCTAGAAAAATATATTTTCATTTTCTACGAAACTCGAAGTCATTTCAATACTCGATGACGCGTTTTGTTTACAGCCCCCCCCCCCCATTTTCTTACGGCGCTTCCTATTTATATAGTAACCTTGGGCTAAACCAAGGTAAACAAAATTGAGTCAGTCTTGATCGGGCACCGAATCGGTAGACTGTAAACTTTCCGAGGTGAGTGAACTTTCCTGGAACAAGAAGGACCCCCATGTATGAAACATTGTTAAAGAGCACCACTGAACGTCAATCAACAGTGAGCAGAAAGAAGTTACACGGAAGGCACACCCAAGAAGTTACAAAGCACGAAGAACCAATCAAAAGAATTCAAGGAACAAATGTAGAAAGGAGAAATTAAAATCAAGAGAAGTTGAGCTGTAATTTTCAACGGAATGAATCTTTCCTTCGAACTCTTGGAACAAAATACAAAATAACGCCATGTGCCGATATTACTGTGGTATTCCATTTCTCACTTTGAAATCTGTTTATACTTTTTACGTAGAACCGTTTTTGTTTTCTTCCGGTAATGTGGCGTTATCCAAAGAAAAAACACTTCATCCTCACAATGATGAAGCTTACCCAAAACTTTGATTCTAAAGATCTAGGGTACTGTTTCAATATTAGTCTATCTACAGCAAGCCGAATATTTTCAACTGTCGTCCACATTTCATTTGAAACATTGAAATTTCTCGTCTAATGGCCCACACGAGAAGAACTTGCTGAGAACATTCCCCGCTGTTTTGAATCCAACTTCGGGGAAAAAGTGACTGTCGTTATAGATTGCTTTGAGGTAGACACACAGCGACCTCCTGACAAAGTTGTTGCATTACAGCACTCTTCTCATTACGAACAGGCTACGACTGTTTTTAATAGGGATTTCGCACAAAGGGCAATTATTTTTATTTCGGACGCCTTCAGCTGAAGATCCAGTAATAAATTTGTGACGTTCAATTCCGGCATCCTTACGAGTGCGAAGTTGGCCTCCTTTTCCATCCTCCTTTTTTATGCAAATGAGGATGGTTATGCCCGCCAAAATTCAAATTCGAGTGAAACGAGAAATTCATGTAAGGAGAGAAAAATTGCTGATAACGATACCACAAAAATAATATAATAAAAGCACACGAAGTGATTCAAGGTATAATGACGAGAAGCCGGGGTATTAAATATATCTAAATAAAACTGAATAATCACCAGCATTGAAAATAAAAATACATTCCGTCGGAAAATTGACAAGTGTCCAGGGAGCCCGATAAACGCAGAGTTCGTGTCGTGGAGAAAAATGCTAAGGGTGGCTGGGGGAATGAGGTTGACCCAAGGACCCCGTGACGGACTTGATCCGTGTGAATGGCTACAAACCTTTCACGGGGTTCGTTTCCCCTATCGGGCGCGTCCCCCGGGTTGCGGATGGGGGGCCCCACCATTGGGCCGACCTGTGATAAGGTGCGATGGTGGGTTGGGTCGGAATAAGGCGCACCGTGTGCTGTGGGGAGTCCGTTATCGGACACACCCATTGGACATGGGGGCCGAATACGACCCCGTGGACAAACAACGGGTTAGGGGCTGTCCTGAGTCCGGGACAGAAGGGGGTGGCGTCTCCTACCTCCTCTAGCTATTCCTTCCCCCCCTCAAGACAAGGTGTTTGGTCCGTGCCTAAGGTCTGCATGGCACAGGGGGCAAAGTGTGCTTTGAACGGACCCCCAGGGCACCGGCCGATCCCCTGGTGTAATAGGCTTACCGCAGGCCTCGGCGCTTACGGCATGCAGGGCTCTGCCGGCGGTGGACTTATATTACCCTGGCTTCTGGCAGGACCTTGAAGGGCTCACCCAGAAGTTTATATGAAGAACTCGGAAGGGGCTCAGAGAACCTTCCGTGAACGCCGCAGTCACCGGCTGCTCCGTCCATGGATACCACCGAGGTCTAACACGACATTGATGGGACCAGGGACGTACCTGTGGAGGGCAGTTCTAAGGAGCATACCCGCCGAGGGGAGTTTTTAAAAAACATACTCTCGGCGGGCCGCTCTAAAGAACACACCCCGGTGCAGGGGCTTATCTCTTCGAGTGCAACGCACTCGGCGCGCGCTAGCTCGTCATCCGTGTCACTCTTGTGCTCAAGGGTCCAGTTAGCGATTATCTCTTATCGCTTCTAAGAAGCGACGACCTCTAACCTTATTAAGAGGAGAGAGCTATCTTCGCAGGATCAGCATTTTCGGGCTTCACACGCCTGACACGCCTGATATGTTCCGCCCAGCGAGACTCTAGCTGAGGACCTCCTCAACCTCATACGGTGAGAGGGACTCTAGACTAGACCAACCGATCCAAGAGCGGCACAATAATCCACTTAGGATTCCGTACCTGGGGCGTGTGCCATGCCCCTGCTCTTGGATAGTGGAGGTAAAAAAAAAAAAAAAAAAAAAAAAAAAAAAAAGGGTACAGGACACATGTGGGAAGATTTAGAGCAAAAGAACTTTGTGCGCACTTCAAGCGAATAGTATTGCTAGTATTAATGGTAGTTTCTGTGGGTAACATAAATTTATCCTGCGTCTATAGATGAAACGGTTGTATTGCCTAATTCATATGTATTTCGTTCATTTCTCACGCCTCAATCACTCTCAAACATTCTAATGGGGAACTTGCACATTTTTCAAAAGTTGGTGTTGCTTAAAGAGGGCTCTTCCACAAGTCTATTGCTCACATTAAACTTTGAAATAAGTCAAGGATGTTTTTTTAGGGAATTTTTAAAAATTTTGAGTGGGGGTTCGATTTCGTAAAAACTTACTTATTGAAATGGATGATGCGGGGAAGAGGGGGTTAGACGAGTTTAATGGGGGGACATTTTTCATGTTATTTGTAAACAAACAATTTTAGAGTTCCTTCAAATGCTTCACAAGTAAGTATTTACGTCATTTCCCCTCGCACCATCCATCCTCTTCTGAAGAACTTTGAACCTTTTTTAAAAATCTTAAAACGCACCAATCGGGTTGCAACTTCCGTTGTTATCCTTCAGTTCACGGGTCAAATCACCGGTATGCTTTTCTATCCAATCTGAGATTCATGCAAGTTCCCCATTACTTATTAGCATCATGAAATTAATTACTGTTGCACTCATTAATTTTTATATGTTTACAGACATTACCTCGCCTGCATCACCTCCGCCATGGAGGTGATGACCGACGCCGAAATGGAGGCCACAAATCAGTTTGTGTCAGTTATGAATCGCATGATTAACAATTAGCCTATTTATCTCCAGACTTTATCTAACCGAGGAACAAGTGGCGGTATGGAGGTCAATAGAAGGGGACCCATGCAAAGGGCCCACCAACCACTTTATGGAAGTGGACGCACCACCCGCGTCGCCAACGCCGTCGACGACGCATTCTTCGGGGCACTAGATGGTAAGAAAATTTTATTAGCAATTTAAAACTTAAATTGACAATAGTAATGTTGTATTTAATAAAATATCGCAGTGTACCATCAATCTAAGTGATAATGGTGACCCCATTGATGACAGCAACGACGACGACGACGTTGATGGAGAATCGCGTCCTGTACCCTTGGGTCAACCTCATTCCCCCAGCCTCACTTAGCATTTTTCTCCACAAGACAATATGCACCCTGCACACTTGCTGATTTTTCACAGACACCCTCTTGAAACGCGCACAAAGTTTTTGCGCCCAAAATCTTCCCACATGAATGCTCCGCGCCAAACTTTCAGAACTAAGTACAACCAAAATACTTTGCAGTCTCCTTTAATACGTCGAATGCATTTCGGGCACAACTGTGACCCCTCATCAGCAACTGACACCTTCTACCCCATAAACTCACTTCCATCGAATCGACATCGAATCAACGTCGATAGACGTTTTTTCGTTGATGAGGATAGTTCATCGTAGAATTGACGTCGATTTTGCCTCGGCACCGTAATGTTGATATATCAGCCATGATACGATATCGGTGCAACGATGAGCTATCGTTGTGTTTTATTCAACAGGAAAAGGTTAGCCTAAACAGATGCATTCCGTTGTTATGATTTTTCAAAACCTTTTATTATTTTAGGTGGCTCTTATTATTGGTATCTCGGGGGCATGTAGAACGTCTGAGTTAGTGGGATTGACGGTTGATGCTGTCATGGACAGAGGTGATGTTTTAGTAGTAAAACTGCAAGAGACTAAAAACAATAAACCTCGTACGTTCACGGTGTGCAACGGGAGCGGCAACGCTTTGGACGTGGTGTCGCTTTGGAAGAGCTACATGAAGTTGTGACCGAAAGATATAGCGACAAGAGAATTTTTCATCAAGTACTCGCGGGGAAAGTGCTTCAGCCGAAACGTAGGCATTCACAAAATGGGATCGCTACCGGCCGAAATAGCTTCATTCCTGAAACTCAGGGACCCGAAGGAGTACACAGGGCACGCATTCAGAAGAACGTCTGCAACACTTCTGGCTGATGCAGGTGTGTTTTCATTTGTTGTAAGTTCACCAAAAATTGTTGAAAATAATGTTGTTTTTTTTATCCCAGGTGCAGATACTCTCCTTTTAAAGCGTCATGGTGGATGGAGGTCGTCAGCAGTAGCTGAGGGATACGTCGAGAATCGATTCAAAATAAAATTGCTACGTGCCAAAAAATAATGACGGAAGCGCACCAACTCGATCCCTCGATGCCTTCTACCTCATCAGCCTCTGACACGAAAATTACCCCTGCACCCTCCTCTGGCACCTATGCGCAGCAACTCGAACCAACACTTTCGATTTCTTCTGCCACCGCCGCCCTGACCGAAGAGCCTGCTTCTAGACATTCATCATCATCAAGTATCTCAGTTAATCACAAAGTTCGGAGCCTCGAACAACTGGCAAAGCAAGGGTTTTCGTTTTATAACTGTAATATGACGTACGCTCGTCTGCCACAATGCTCGTCCGCCACATCTCCTCTCGCCTTGGAAACACGCACTTTACCTCCTAGGCGTACAATATACTATATCATGTGTTTTTCATTGAAAACAAAACAAAAAAAATCCCGTCATCCGATATTTCAACCAACCGCCAATCTGGTCCTTTACTGAGCTTACTCGTTCTGTTATTTTTACTTGAACCAGGAAGAGATGACAGTAGTTTTGCCTTGGAAAAGCCATAATACTTGAAAAACTGCTCATAAGCAATGTCTATTTTAACCATTCTCGCTTTGCCAGCCGTCAACAGGTAGAAAAATATTTCAAGATTCAAAGAGGTTTTGGCTTTTGGCTGTCAGTTGACTTGGTGTCTTGGTGAGATACCCCTCTACCACCCAAATTCCATCCACTCAGTACCACCCACAATAGGAACGCACGCGCTGTGAGGCCCATTTTACCACTTCTGCCGAACTGGTCCCTACTCCCGAAGTCCCGTACAACGTAGTGATCCCCCTTCGCCTATACAGACGAAAGGAGAGAACGACAAAAAACGAGAAAAGATTTAGATGGGAGAGGGGAATAATTTTATGTGAAAAAAAATAAAACGAGCAGCGCTTATCTCTTTATTCTCTTTAGTTTTTCTTGATTTCTGAAGGTTCAATGCGCAGACTTGCAGTTTCAATAAGGTAGAGAGGACGAGGAATGGAAACACTTTTTGAACTAACTTCTCAACTTCGTGAAATATTAGTTTTTTCCACCCCACTCTTCTCCTCCTAGAGCGAATTGAAATAATCAGTTTATAGACGATTTCACGGTCGGTGATACCCGAAGTTTTCCGAGCGTTTCCGAGGTCGGCCGTTATCGTATTATCTTTGTCGAACCATTTCTGTCGTTTAGTGCATTGTTTACAGTGGTGATTTCTCAGTTTTTTCAATTTTTATCCGGAATAATGATGACAGGAGCGGTCAGATATTTATTATTGTATTGTCAAATATTGTAAAATAAATATTACATCAACACTTCTGAACGGTACTCGAGCTGCCATCTCCTATGTTTAGACACACGGAAGGTTGACGGGTTTGTTCCTAAGGAAATCGAAGTATCAAACATTTCGTGGGCGTACAAGGAAAATCCACTAAGTTCATTTTTTCTCAAAATGAGTTTAAAGCTTCATTATGAGCTTCTAAGTGGTCTCCAATAGTACGCGGGTCCCCAAGCCCATAAAACCAGTAGTTTTCACGTAGTAGAACACATGTTTTTCACTAAGTCCAAAATTCCAACATTTCTGACAGCGGAAATCCACTAAGTGCAACAAGGAAGACGTCGCGACCAAGTCGTCAATGGATTCGAATGGTAAGTGCAAGCATTCGTCCAACTATCTTCGTACCGAGGACTAAACTTGATCACTCATTCTTCATCGGTAGGGAATACTTCGAAGGTAGGGAAGCTTTGTATTCGTGAAAGAAGGGAAAAAAAATTGTCCTCCAAAATCGAAATTTCAACTTGCTTTTTGCGTTTTGGAGCTTTCTAAACAATTTTGGTTCCGTGTCTGTCTGTCTGTCGGTCTATCTGTGGTCAATCCTTGTCCCGGGCATAACTATATTAACACATGGTCCGATTTTGATGAAATTTTCAGGGATTGTGCGGGTAGGGTCCTAGACGACCCCCTATCAATTTCAGCACCGTTGGACCAATAGGAAGGCGTGCACATGCGCCAACGTGAATTTCCTGAAACCACGGTTTCTCGGTTTCTAATGGACCGATTTTGCTCAAATTTGGAGGTTTGTTAAGGACTAACTCCTAAAAAATTTCCTATAAGTTTCAGTCCAATTGATCCAGCAATAGCCACTGCGCATGCGCGAACATAAAATTTAATGTTACAACCAAAACTTCGCAATTATTGAACCAATTTCGTTGAAATTTTCAGGGATTGTGCGGGTTAAGTCTTAGACGGTTCCCTATCAATTTCAGCACCGTCGGACCAATAAGAGCGAGTGCGCATGCGCAAACATGAATGAAACATGAACGCTTGGAGGTTTGTATTCTAATTCTATTCTGTTTGTCTTCGTTCAGAGGGCATTGGCAGTCGCGCAAAGGACAGGAATGTCGCGTCCACCTCTTGCGAGAAGGAGTCGAATATTCCGTCCATCTCTTCAGGTAGGTACCTACATACCTAAGATCTGTAGAATCCTGATTTTAATTTTTAATTTTCTAAAAACGGTTTGTAATCATCTGCATTTTTTGAAATTTCTGTAATAACGACCAATTATTTTTTTGCGTAATTTTTTTTTGTTGCTTCTATAAAATAATTTTGAATCCTCTTAGTAAAGTTTTTTATTTCCGTTTGTCTGTTCAGGGTACATTGACAAAAACAAGGAGATCTCTGTCGCTTCCACCTCTTCACGTAGACCTGTGAAACGCACCTAGTTCCGCCAGTTGGTACTCACTTCAAACGGTGTAACCTCAAGCGATAGTGAGCTGAGTGAAGGCGACCACCTCTCAGAACCGCACGACACTTTTCCTCTACTGGATGATACAAATTTTGCCCATCAAGACCCAAGTTACGTGCCTGAGACATCTTCCATGTCAGATGATGAATTATCTTTAATCGGAGACTCTTCGCATGATGATAGCAGCTCGCTGATAGAAAAGCACGCTAAAAAAAGGAAACTAGAGCCTGCTACTGTGGATATAATTTCGAACGTTCAGGCAGAAGCGATCGAGACTAGAGAAACGGAGCCTCTCCTTCATGAAATTCCGGACGATTCTCTGCAGGAGGAAACTCCCTCAACAGAGGGCGATGTTCGGGAGACCCGAGGTAGTAGGTGGAAGAAGCGGAACCCCGCATGTGGAAGCGAATGTCGAACGACATTCGACATTTGACTTCGAAAGTGAATGCTTACCTTACAAAACAAAGAACAAAAATCAACCAAGAAAAGCTCCAAAACCAATCGACTGCCTATCTTGTCGCTTCAAATGCACCACAAATATTAAGGAATCTCAGCGAGGAGACCTTTGCGCGCTATATTGGGGTCTCTCCGATTTTAAAGCACAGAAAGATTTCATTTTGAGTAGAGTGACGTCACGTCCTCCAGAGAGAAGGCGTCCACGGAACAGCGAACGTGAACGAGGCAACAGCAAGCAGTACTTTTTGAAGACGGATGGAGGAGACCGCACTGTTAGAGTGTGTCAAGCATTCTTCCTCAAAACCTTGTGCATATCGAATGAGGTTGTACTGAGTGCATTCAAAAACAGAAGCGAATTCGGTTCATACGGAGGAGAGGGTCGTAGGGGACAACATGAGCCTGCCAACAAAACCAAACTAGAGGATATCGCTTTCGTAAAGCAGCACATCGAGAGTTTCCCGAAGGTAGACTCGCATTACTGTCGGAGCTCAACCCAAAGGCAGTACCTAGACGGCACGCTCAGTATTTCAAAAATGTATTCCATCTACATGGAAGAGTGGCAGAAAAAAGAAAATGTCACACAAGGAGGAACGGAAGAAGAACGACGCCCAGTTTCATTCGTAACATACAAACGAGTATTTGGCCAAGAGTTCAATCTCTCATTCTTCCATCCGAAGAAAGACCGTTGCCAAACATGCGAAAACTTCCTTAATGCAAGCCCAGAAGAAAAAGAAAAGCTCCAAGAAGACTACGACAACCATCAGAGAAGAAAAGAAGACTGCAACGCAGCCAAATCTCGCGATAAAACCCGAGCCTCCCAAGATCGACACTTCCTCTCACTGACTTTCGACTTGCAGTCAGTACTGCAAATCCCATCTTCAGTTGTCAGCAGTATGTATTATAGTCGAAAAATCTGTGTGTACAATCTAACTATTTACGAAGCAGCGCCACCAAATGACGCATACTGTTATTGTTGGACTGAGCTTAATGGTAGAAGAGGAAGCTCTGAAATTGGCAGTTGCTTGTTCAAATACCTAACATCTTTGCCAGCAGAGATCACTGAAGTATCCCTGTTTTCGGATACATGTGGAGGACAGAATAGAAACAAACAGGTGGCTGCTCTAATGATGTATTTGGTACAAAACACCCATCTTGAGGTCATTGAGCACAAATTTTTAGAGAGCGGACATAGCTACATGGAAGCTGATTCCATGCACAGCTCAATAGAGTCAGCCAAAAAACTAGTTCCAGTTTATACGATCCAAGACTGGCTTACAATATTCAGGCTGGCGCGCTCAAAACGTCAAAAATACAGGAGCAAGCCATACGAAGCAAAAGAATTGAAATACAATGATTTTCTCGACCTCAAATCTTTATCAGAACTTTTCATAACAAACAGAACGAAAGATGAAGACAAAGAACCAGTGAACTGGTTGAAAGTGAAAAGTTTCCGATTTAGAAAAAATAACCCAGGTAAAATTGAATTCAAATACTGTCACACGGATGAATATAAGACGATTGCGGTTTTTGGCGTTGGACGACCTCCTGCACAACCCAAGTCTTTGTCACCACTATACAAACGGCAACTGGTGATCACCGCACAGAAAAAGAAAGACCTGATGAAGTTGTGTAAGCAAGGAGCAATCCCGGAACAATTTCATCCCTGGTACAAGCAGCTACCAGTGATGAAATTTACAAAAAATGAAGTTGAAGACGTCGTGCTGAGCGAAAATGAAGTCGATAACGAAGAACTCAGCCAACAATGATGAAAATATTCATTTTCCCACTACCGAGGATCCAGTGAATATCTAGTTTCGTAATTTCCTAATTCAGTATTCCTATTACTTTTTGACAGTTCCTAATTAAGTGATTTCAATTTAATTAATAAAAATATTTCAACAACAATATTATCAATACTTGAATTTACATTCCGCCTAAAAAACTAAAACCCATTTATCTCAAAACTCTAACTTTGGACTTAGTGGATTTTCCTTGTACGCCCACGATTTGTTCATTCATTCCATTCGTGCCATATTTCAAGGGACCCGTACACAATCAATCTGGATGTCAACTTAGTTTACAAATTTGCGAGTTGACAACCAAGTTGACTATCTGTGGGGGGTTGTCAACACACGGGTGACTTACAAAAGTTACAGTAGGAAGTTTATGTAGCAACATGAGCTGAACTGGTTTAAAATCTTCACAACTTGGAACTTTTTTAGGTTTGGAGGGCCGCCCGAAAAGAGCTAATTTGTAAACTAAAGTGGTCTATACATGATCTACCTGGTTGTCAACTTAGGCCCATTTTCATCAACAAAATTGATCTCGTTTGAAGTTGATCGTGATAAGTTGCCAATGAACCCACATGAATTCTGATATAAGTGTTTATATTGTAATCGTGATTAATTGTTGATCGTGGTTCAAGAAGTTGGTGAAATCGGGCCTTAGTTAATAACATTCGTGTTGACAACCAAGTTAACTGTCTGTATGGAAGTTGATGGTTGAAATTTCGAATTCACTTGCCTACAAACAGTCAACTTAGTTGTAAACACGCAATGCTCAACAACACAGTTTATAACCCACGTTGATCGTGTATGGCCCACTTTCACCAGCGAAATTTATCGCGGTTAAAATTGATATACCTACATTTGTTTCCAATAGCGACCAATATGAATTCATTCATTAGAAGAATTCATGATTAGTTGTTGACCGTGGTTAAAAAAGTTGGTGAAGACGGCGGCTCGGCGGCCCGAAGTTGACAACTAGGTTGATCGTGTATTTGCCCCAGTCATTCATTCGAAACTCTATTTGCCTAGTAAAAAACACTCTACTACGAAGCTACAAAGTCTGCAGAGGTTGACATGTACAACTTAATTAATTACGGAACAAAAATGAGGAAAATATTAGCTTATTAGCGAACTTCCGAGATAGTTTAATTGTTCCGTCACGAATGTGGTTCGACACTTTTGGTATCACCTCTTATCGTAACTGGTCAGCTGTCGCGCGCATGTGCCAACTCCGGCCTTGAAATCGTGTATTTCCTGAAAAATAATTTTTAGATACTCTTGCTGGTGGCGTTTACAATTAAAAAGATTTTGACGTGACACTTTTAGAGAATAAACACACACAAAAAAAGATCAGCGTTTTTACATGTACATCCACAGCTCCCGGTTCACATCGGGACGCGAGTGAGCAAAAAATGTAAAGCATTTCTCCGGTTTGAGCAGCGAACTTTTGAAAAACCCTTAGAGGATTTCTCCTGTTCAGTACACAGAACGAAGGAACACCCGAAGCAATCGGGAAAACACAGTATGGTACGTCGTTAATTACCTAGTTAAATACAGAAAATGAGGAGCTCACAGTACCTTGACTATCCAAGCGGAGCGGCCCAAGACAGAGACGTTGCCGAGAGACACGCCGTTCGAGAATCACACCCGGCGGGAACGAATTCGAAGTCGCGAGAAAATGACACGCCCTGCGAGTGGGATCATAGAGGTAAATAACTGGAGAAAGCCTGAATGCGCTGGGGGGTGGGTAGAAGGGTTGTCACAAATATGGCTGCAAAAAGTGTCACCGTGCACGGGTCTTGTTGGAAAAGTCCCGGAGTGACTGGACGGCGGGGATAGTAGGGAGACGTCATTTCCGGTTTCTGGAGATTTAGTTCCCGAGAAGTAGTATTTCCACGTCTTCCGGGATTTGGACGGCAGAAGCGGCTGGAGCAGAGGGGACATGAGACGAGGAAAGTGGCCACGGAAAATGAAATTTGAAAATTTCCCAAAATTTACTTTCCTTGGTTTACAACACCGGGAAAGCCGGGTCACTTTTCAAGGAAGGGGGGAAAAGAGAAAGATGAGAGATTAATGGCTGGCGTTGGCTGCAAGATGACAAAAGGATGGGTTACTGGGGCTTGACTGAGACGAGGCCTTGGTCAAGGGGAAGGGTCTTACCGAGGACGAGGCCGCACGGTAAGGTGAGAATTTTCCTTTCGACGAGGCCGAAACGAAATGGACCCGCCGCACGAGGCCGACCAGAGTCAGGGATACGGAGGATTTAGAAGGACAACGAGCCTGAAGGTAAATACTAACGAAGCGGGGGAAATCTTCTCTATGGCGAGGACAATAGAGAAGAGGAAAAGACCATCTGCTGGCGAGGCCAAACAAGTATAAGGATGGGGGTTAGGAAGTAAGAGACACTGGTTGAAGATAGGGATTTTAGACAATTTTTTAGCAAATTGACCACACATGACGAGATGAGGCGTTCAATTAACAACGAGTTCACTATCATGAAAATGCAAGAAAGGGGGTGTAACCAAATAAGAAAGTAGACAAGTAAAGTGAAGGAGAATAGGGAAAGTTGAAATAATAGTTAATAATTGGTACTGGGAGTAGCGGTAAGATTTGTTATAAACGGACATTAGGAGGAATAAGATTTGGGTCTACTAAAGGAAAAAATGAAAATTCGGAATCTGAAACAAGAACCCAATGGAGAGAAATGTAAGAGTTGGGTGAATTTTTTGCAAGATAGAGGTCGTTAATGAGGTGAAAGCTAAAGGCTTGAATTGAAGTGAAGGGTAACGACGATAGAGGGCGCGAGGATGTAGTTTTTTTTAAATTGAGCCGCCAGAAGATTCTTCCTTTGGCGTGGTTCAGCACCGTGACAAAAGTAACCCATGAGAACCATAAATTAACCTCCACATCGTCAGGTTATCAATAAACATGTTCACCTCCCCCCTGAGATTATTGAAAAATAACAACAAAAAAAGAACCCGAGTTAAGCGGCCCATACACGTACAATAATATTGCGCAATAATAGGGGTTGTACAATATAATTGAACGTTTGTGGGTTGTATTGATGAGTTGCACAATATAATAAACAACCTATTTTTTTATCCCTAAACATCTGGAAACGAAATATTGTACAAATTTATTGCGCAATATTTATTGTACGTATATGGACCCCTTCAGAATGAACTAATGAACAATGGGTATTTCGGGGCTTTGTTCGGTAAAAACTAAATCTAACTCGTCAACACACTCATTCTCAATGCGTGGACGTCTCTTCGCGGACGTCCGATTTCATTGTAAATGTCATCGATCGTGGCACATAGCCGTGTTTTCAAGTGTATATTGGTGTTTCTTTTCTAAAATAAGTGGCACTGATCGCGTTCCATCTAGATAATGGGAAAAATATTACAAGGGAGAGACCGTCACGAGATCATAAAGAGCCGCCTTGTCTCTTGAAGACTGCGAAATAAGGATTTCAACAAAAGTCGCCGCACTCATGCAGTTCTCGCACCACGGGTCTTACCGTTCGTTCCGTAGAGCCGGTACAAAAATTCATGAATTATTTCGTTTCTTGCTTGCGAACGATTAACATGTGAAATAAACGTTCATGATTTCTTAGTAGTCCAGTCATTTGGTGACAGAACGTTGTGAAACCAGGAAAAACTTGCACATAGGTGTGATCCAATCTCCGTTTCTACCTCTGACTTATAGTAGATATCAAAACTACTCGGCCCTTGTCTTATCAGCCAGGCATTTCAGCCGAGTTCCAAACCAACCAACCAAATGCTTAGTGTACAGCGTATCCCAAATGGCCTTGCTTGTCTCCTTCACAATTCGTCCAAGCGGAACATCAGACATCCTGAACGAGTATCCCATCGTTTTGAAAGATAAACCTGTCGCAAAATACCTGAAAAAAAGAAAAACACGCAGGCGCTTAGCAGGCGAGGAGGCAGTGATTCGTAGTGGAAGAGAACACGTACAAATCATTGCTTTTTATTAATTTATTCACTTATTTTTCAGAGGCGGACGCAAAAAAGAAATAGAAGGGGCTTGGAGATGCATTCCGTAGAGAATATAAAAGATTTTTGAAGTCTGGACAGGGAGCACCAGACGATTTCGCTTCATCGTGGCCATTCAATCAGATGCTCTTTCTGAAAGACGTCATGCAGCCAAGGGAACTCAAGGGAAATATTTCGTCTCTCCCTGACGATGCTCAAACAGACTCAATTAACACGAACACACCATTAACACGTTCTGAGGACATTGAAGAAGCTCGAAGGAATTGCTCTTTTACTGACCCGGAGAGTAGCAGCGAAGCCGAACCTGTACAAAGAGTTGCTTCAATGAGGTCACCACCGACAATCCCCAATAAAAGAAAGCGAATGGAGAAAAAGAAAAGCAGGACGACAACAAACGGAATGCCAGAAGACACTAGTGAAGGGAGTTCTTGGAAATTGAGCGTGCGAAAATAATGTTGATATCGGAAAATGCGGCAACGAAAAACGACAAAGACTATCAATTTTTGGTCAGCCATCTACCCAATCTGAAAAAGGTGCCGGCCCATCGGAAGTTGATTGTCAGACAACTTCAACAAGTACTTATAGACGAAGAACTCGTACACAACACGCAACCAGTAGAATTACCTTTAAATACGTTCTGGGCCTCGCAAACTGACAGAAAGTCGCCGATTTCGGAACACTGGCAAGAAGGTAGAATAAATGTTATGCCCAAAGTTGTATAGATACCAAGTTGCTTCACTCTTCTCTTATCATTGTACAAAACAGCAGTTTCAAGGAAAGTTCCGCGTTTTGCTCGCGCCAGAGGTCGCTACCTCTGACAGCGCGTCTATTAATGTAATCGTTACGGTGTAAAAATTAGGGAAAGTTAGTTTTATTTTGTTATTTTCGCTATTATTACTCATTATAATCATTAAGTTTCTGTATTTCATAGAAATATGACCTGCAGTGTACCTCAGTGTACAACTGGGTACCGTTATAACAGGAAATTACTGAGGGAGGAAAATAAAAGCAGCACCCCTCTCTTCAAAATACCAAAAGTAAGGTTTTTCAAACTTCTTCTTGCCAGGAAACGTTGGAATTGACGGTAATGCCAGTTTAAGCTTGATTCACGCTAAATAGTGACAAAAAGTGAAAATAGAGACGTGATAATTTTGTTCGGCAAAAATAAAATTATTATTCTCACAATTTCTAGGGACCAATTTATACTAGACCGGCACGTGACAGTGACACGCACTAAAATCCCTCAGTGATTTTTTAAATGTCAAGGCAATTTAACATGATTGTGTGAATTAAAAGTCACTGTGAGCTCATTTTCTGAAATACCACTTTATCTAAGCACGGCCTGTTACATCACTGTTAGATGGAGAAGATAGTGCCTAATTTACTGACCCAGAGTTATCTCTACTGACCGGGTACTTATAATGCACGGTACGAGCTGAAATTTCGCAAACAACTTACGCGTGGGTCAATACGACTCGCCCTAAAATTTGATCTCAACTGGCTTCCGGCAAACTCGGGAAAATCCGGGAGTGTCTAATTTACTGACCAGGGTTTTCTCTACTGACCGGACACTTGAAATGCTCGGATTAAGCTGAAATTTGGCATACGATTTACTCTTTGGCCAAAACGACGATTGTAAGTACCTGGTCAGTAGGATTTCCCGAGTTTCCCTCAACCGATCGGGATTAAATTTCAGGGTAAGTCGTATTGACCCACGCGTAAAACTATGCAAAAGTTTAGGTTGATTCGAGCCATTACCAGTACCTGGTCAGTAGAGAAAACATTCTGAGGAAAACCCGTCTGGTTTGTTGTATGCAAAATGTAACCTCGATCTGAGCATTTTAAGTACCTGATCAGGAAAGACAACTCAGGGTCAGTAAATTAGGAATTCTCGACCGAGAGCTGGCGACAGTCCCAGTCAACCGGAAGAACATAGTCATGAAACTAGCTCCATTGGGTAGATATAATGATGAGCTGAGTACGAATATGAACGTCTGCCTGGGGCATTTGCCCTCAGCAGCCAATCATAATCTCTGGAAATGACACACAAATTAACTGGAAGAAATTACTAGTAGAACAAATTGGTTTTAATGATTTCTAGGTTTCTTTAGAATGTGTTTCAACTATAGTTCTAGGGGATGTTGGAACAAACCTGCTGTTTCAGACCACCTATACCAAAATCTATGTTATTTGTGTTCATTTTTGGGCTCTTGCTTCCATTCCCCCCCCCCTTGTTACCTCCCGACGACGTCTATAATATATGGAAACTGAAGCCCTATCCCGCAGACCTCCACCGCCCACGTCTCCCTAATGCCTGTGATGCTTTCTTTTTTGATTTATGAAAAATGTTCGTAGGATCAACTAACTAGATGGAATTCTGCAACCCCACAAGCCGAACGGGATTTAACTCTCAAAGACAAAGTTTGTGCCCTTCATTTTGAAGAAGAGGACATCTTGAACACTGGCTGACCGACACCTATCGGGGCCCGGGGCGGAAATCTCTATGAGGCCCCTTGAGTCACTAAATAAGCAAGAAATAAAATTATTACGTAGCATCAAATTATGGATTTCCCCTTAATTTAGCCACGAGTTCTAGGTATTTATACATCCTATCCGCCAATTAGAGTTTGTGCCCAATTTAAGCCGCAAATTGGATATTTTATCAATTTTAGTCGGGAAGTACCGGATGTTTTTACACTTATTTTGTCATGAATTCGCGGTTTTTCTCAATTTTAGCCACAAAGTTGCTTTCAGAATCCGCAAATTCGCGTATTTTCACTAACAGTCGAAAATTTGAATACTTTCAATTTTACCCACGAATGATAGCTTTTTCTACACAATTTATCCACGAATTAGTGAGTTTCCTCAATTTTAGCCGCGAATTGGAGTTTTCCTCAATTTTTGCTGCAACTTATAGCTATGTTTTTCCTTTTTTACAGCGAATTACCAGTTATTCCCAATTTGAGAAAAAGTGGCAAAAGTCATCGTTTCTCTAAATTTTAGGCGGGCTAGTAGTGATTTTTCTCAATATCAACCGCAAATTAGGGGATTTTTGAACATTTTTGCCCCGCATTATCTTTTTTTGTTCACTTTCATGCGTGGAAGCGTTATTCTCAGTTTTAGCCCCGAACAAAACGCAGATGCCTCGGAGTGGCGTACTTTCAACCACAGCCGAAAATTATAATTTCTTCAATTAGCCGTGAATTAGATATTTTTCTGCAATTCTTCCGCGAATTAGTATAAATGTCGTCAATTTTAGCAGCGACGTAGCGTTTTCATTCCGTGAAAGCGATTTTTCTTGGTCGTGACTTTGAATTGGCGTTTTCCTCAATTTTTGTTGCAAATTTGGGATGTTTTACCTTTTTAGCAGTGAATTAAAACTTTTCCCCTATTTGAACTGCAAATGGCGTTTTTAATCAAACGCCAAATTAGCCATGCTAATGAGTGATGTTTCTCAGTAATGGCAGCATATTAGGAAATTATTTTTAAATTCGTGCTATGGATTAGCGCTTTTTCCGAGTTTTAAGCCCGAAGTTGACATCAGAGTCCCCGGATTTGCGTTTTCCTAAATTTTAGCCGCTAATTTGGGGTTTATCTATTGTTTCAATTCTAACCTCATATTAAAATTTTTTCTGCACTTTATGCGCGTTCCTCCAATTTTGCAGCGAAATGTGAAATAGCGTTTTTAATTCTTTGACAGCGATTTTTTTCTGCTGAAAATAGCGATGTTTTGCCTTTTTTAGCAGCTCATTATCACTTTTCCTCAATTTGAGCAACAAACTAGAATTTTAGCCGTGCCAGCGTGATTTTTCTCAATAATGGCAGAAAATCAGCAGTTTTTTAAACATCTTCGCTCTTCATTATAATTTTTCTCCACTCTTAGTTATGGATTAGCGCATTTTCCCAGTTTTAAGCCCGAAGTCGCCTTCAGAGGCCACGGATTCACATTTTCCTAAATTTGACCAGCGAGTCAGCGTTTTCCTAAATTTTAGCCGCGTATTAGGGTTTCTCTCAATTTTAGCTATCTACTAATTTAGCGGTCTCCGCAAATTCTTGTTTGTTCTAGACTTTTCCGCGAATTAGAGATTTTACTTAGTTTTAGGCCCAAATTAATTAGCGATTCTTTCTAATTTCGGTCAAGAATTAGCCTTTTGTTGAATTTTAGCCGCTAATTGGCGGTTTTTGTCATTTTCATTCGTGAATTGCCTTAATTTTAGTAGCGATTTTATTAGTGATTTTTTTCATCATCACTTCAACTAATTTGAGCTGATAATTAATAATTTGTCTTAATATCGTGAATTATCGTTTTTCGCGATTTCCGTAGAGAATTTAACGTTGTAAGCCCCACTCTTAATTTCAGCCCTACCTAGCGTTTTTTCTTGTTTTTTTTTTTTTGTTTTTGTTTTTTTTCAATTATAGGCGTAATTTTTTTTTGTTTTTACTTTTAAAGATTGGAATTATCACTTTTTCGCCATTTTAGCCACGAGTTTGGCGAAAGAACAGCACGTTAGAATTTTTGTTCTCATTTTATTCGTTAAGTGGCCCCTATCCACTGCGAAATGAACAATTTTTTCTTCATTTTAGTCCGGAATTTGCGTCGAGAAACCATAAATGAACGTTTTTTCGCAGTTTTCCAAACTTTTTGTTACGTTTTCCTAACCTAAAGATCGTGATTTTTCCATCTTTAAGTTTTTCGGGGGCCCTCCTCGCCCCTACGTCGGTACGCTACTGATCTTGAAATATTTTGAGACCAAACTTCCGAACGGGAAATTCATAAAATTCCACGAGAAAGATGTTCTTTAGTAAAAAGTTCTATCCCCAGGATTTTTCCCGGGTGTCCAGAACGACTCCAAAAAGTTGTAAAGACGAGGAAGCCTCCAGCACCAAGACAACAATACCGTCATCCATTTCAGTCAACACAAACATAGAGCTTGTGAACGGGCCTTAAATAAAACAGACCCCCCCCCCTATTCTGTAACTCGTAACGCGCCCGTTAGCAAAATTTCTCAGCTGATTACTTTCAATTATTCACCTTGTTTATTTCGCTAACGCGCGCGTTAAGAGTTACAGAATAGGGGGGCAGCGGGCCTAATCTGTAACTCATAACGCGTGCGTTAACAAAATTTCTCAGCTGATTTTTTATAATTATTCGGCTTGTTGATTTCGCTAACGCAAGAATTACAGAACAGGGAGGCTAGGGCCTTAATCACTAACTTTTTTTTTTTCAAAAAGCGTGTGTTTCCGTTCAGTTTTCTTAAGGCCCGTTCACAAGCTCTATGTTTACGTTCTGTGGAGTCTATGCAACCAAACAAATTTATTCCCTCAAAAAATGAAGCATTTTGATAGGTTACACGGACTCCACAGACGCATTGCACAGAATTTGTGAACGCACCAAAGGGCCCGTATTCATAGTCGCTACTTAAGTTAAAATAATTCTCTTAAGTAAAAATCAAATCAGTTGTTGTAGGAAAAAAAAATCAGCTGTTTAGACGCCCACTTAGGGAAATTGAAGTTTACGAAATGTCTTTGAAATGAGATTTCAATGTTTCTACCTAAGTAAAGTTTTCATTTCGTTGGAGAATAAGGCCTCTTAGTTGCCCGAATTTCAATAACTGAAGCAGAAGTAGTGGCCTTACGTTTTCGAGCTCGAACATATAAATGCATTTATGCTGGACTACGAGCCACACGGGATGAAAAACGTGTTTCTTTTCTTCCCACGAATGATGAGTAATATATCTAAAACTATCAACATTTTGATTCAGAAGTAATGTTCATTACATTTTACACTTGAAAAATAATACTAGCAATTTTAGATAGCCGTGTTCTGTGCTGCAATATAAACTCCAATATTACTACTGACTTAGTCGTCCTAAGCTCCTAAATGTGCGTTCAATTCATTTTAATTCTCAAATTAGGTGTTTATTTAACAACTGGAACAAGAAAAACAGAAAATAACACACTTGAACTCATTTACTGCTGTTGCAAAATAGATGTGCTAGCGGAGTCAGACCTCTCTGGCGGGAGCGATTTTCCCTTCGACCTTGAGAACCGCGCGTTATCAGAAGCGAAGCAACTTGATATCTATACAACTTTGGTTATGCCGATGAACACCTGGCTGTCCCAGAGCTCAGTGAAAAATTCGAACAGTACGTCTTTGACAATGCCGCTTGAGGATTCAGCCAACAGCGTGAAACTTCCTGTGCTCTGCAGGAATTATACATATTCTGGAACTTCATCTTAATTAAATTTCCGAATTGCTAGTTTTTTAATTTTGTAATTTTACTGCGAATATAAACGATATTCATATTTACTCACCTTAGAGTGACGCTGAGACGTTCTGCTGGGAGAAACGTCTCTCTGAAATTCGACGTTTTGTTAATGGAAGAATGGATTTCCTTTAAAATGTACAGATACGTAGACGGTGCCATCCGATAATAATCGCAAAACTTTTCAGGTTCATTTTCCAATTGTGGGTGTAGGTGGTGGAATTCCCCAAGAGAACTTCTATTCCGATAAATGGGATTAACCCAGTAACGCTTTTTTCGTGACAACCGTGCATACCGACGCCTGACGTAATGGGAGCAATCCAAAAGAAAAAAACTTCTGCGCCCATTTGTCACCAAATGATAACGCTCAGAAAGCTTAAAATGAACGAACCTTGTAGCTCGTAACAGCTCCGCGCGTTGTAGCGCCGCTAGGAAACGCTTACAGTGGATGACCGGCCTTAAGGTGCGTTTACACTGAAGTGTCCCGCGACACTTACGTCTCGACATTAATGTAAAGTGTCAGACATAAATGTATTGACTACAAATTCTGATGATCATTTCTGGAAGTTTTGTGTTTACACCAAGGAAATTTGTGTCTGATACTAAATTTCAAGCAATAAGTGTCGCGGGACTCTTCGGTGTAAACGCACTTTTAGGCCGGTTTCACACTTGTACGGTTCCATTCGGTTCGGTTCGTTTTAGGCAGCGACCGAAAAAGAATTCACCCTTTTCACACTTGCTAGGGTTTCAAACTAGGTTTTTTATTTTTTGCTCTGCTAGGCTGTATCTCATTGAATGCACAGTAGTTTGCTCTTATACATATAATATTCCTCAACAGAAGGATTAAGAAACAAAAAAATGAGTTCTGACAGAATTCAGTGGGTGCATCTTCTTATGAGATCGTACGACAGGGATTTGGAGCCTTTCTGGCTTTCTCCGCGCACGTCAGTTAAGCGACTTTCGGATTACAACAAAATCTTTGATGAATTGCACCTGAAGCTGAAGGACCACCTTTAACTCCAAAATACATTTCTCAGGTGAAGCATTCCGTCCATGCTTTATGGGTCCAAACTTGTCTTTATTTATGAATGTTAATGACGATTGGGGTCAGACTCACCAGACCATCCAGTTGGTTTTGCCAAGTCGGATCATGAGTCCGGGGAGGGGAACAGAGGCGCCACTGCAGTACTCACTGACCGAGGTCCCGAAGAGCGGTTCATCTACTCTGTTCTCGGCTCATTGCTGGGCTGATGTACAAGTTGCTCACCATATAGCTCTGAAGGTCTGAGTTCGAAACTTCTTGTTCGTCTGCTGCCCAAAAAGAATCGAAAACGAACCGTACAAGTGTGAAACCGTCCTATAGGGAGTTGTACACGGGTTGTTTCCTCGACCCTGCACCAATCAAACCTCGCCTACTCGGCGTTATGTAATTTATTGTCGTATTTCTGCACCAATCCTGGATTTCAAGGTCTCATTTAAATCTTCAGCAAATTCCGCACAACCGCACGATCTTCTTTTTTCACATTTCATCCCTAAAATAGCTGTAAAACGCACAAAAACTTTTCTTTACACATACCTTAGAATAACCTCTAGCCTGCTCGCTGAAGCCTCCTCCAGCGTTTAGAAATGGGGCTCTTTCTTGCCCTAGTGCGAGAATGGATTTCATTCTCGTACCAGTGCGAGAAAATGTAAAAAAAAAAATTAAATCTGAATCCTTCCAACCGATAAATTTCAGTTGGGTTAAATGAGACCTTGAAATCCAGGATTGGTGCAAAGATACGGTGGTAATATACGTAACGCCGAGTACTTGAGGTTAGATTGGAGGGGGCGAGGAAAGACATGTAAAACTCCTTTAAGGCCGGGTTCACGTGACGCAATTTTTAAACCTGTACAAAAAGTGCGGCAGGTCAAGGTTTTTACATACTGTAAACGGTTCATCCTAGAAAAACACTCTCTTCAAGATAGTTGTAGAGAATACTAAACGATGAAGATCTTTGGGGGCAGGACCCACCAAACAATCACGAAAAACTGCACCGAGAGCGAGGTTCAGTCTCTGTTTCCACCTCAGACCTTCAGCCACCAGTGCTACTCTGTCCTGTTTCATCAGCCCGGCTATTGAGCGGAGTATCTTCATCGTTCAGTATTGAACTCGGCCGTGGCTCGAGGGTGGTTTCACCCTCACGGTTCTCATCGGTCCTGGGGGCCTAGAGTCGCCGGGAAAAATCCCGCAAGCGGGATCCAATCCAACAGCGCTGCATCCAGACCGCCCCCAACATCTTCATCGTTCAGTAATCTCTATACAACTGTCTTGAAGAGAGTGCTTTTCTAAGATGAACCGTTTACAACATGTAAAAAAGTTATAAGTATGACTTATACATGTAAAAAA